>JAXGGA010001220.1:0-163519 GCA_038373865.1 Uloborus plumipes | reverse complement strand
CTTTCCGAGGACATCTTAAAGGTGGCAAAAAGAAGGAACATTAAAATTTTAAGACAGATAGTATTGTGATAATTTCAGAAAGATTTTCATTGTGTCTTTTAACTTTTTGATTGATACTTGTTGAAAAACCATTTAGAAGAGTAACATGCAATAAAAATAAGGACAATGATAACGGGCCCATTTCTAAAACTCACGTTTAATCGGATTTTTTTTTTTTAAGTTGGAATATAATACCAAGTTACTCTTCAAAAAAAGAGAAAAAAGGAAAAGTCAATATGTTTATAACTACCAATAATCAAGGGGTATTAATAATCAAGGGGAAATAAATTATTACATTATTTTTTTTTTTAAAGCAAACAATTCTAGGTAGCAAATGTGAACATAGCTTTTTTAAAGTAATTTTTAAAGTAATTGAAGCACAAAGAAATTAAAATCTAGAAAAAAAAAAATAGAAACACAGCATAAGCATAGCAAATAAGTTTTGACATGATTGATGTCATACATTTTTACACGGGAAATAGGACTATACGTCATTTTGACCCTCTGGCAGTTTGGTAGTTCTAGAATTACATGTTAAATGGACAAAATAAGACGACCAGAACCGTTAGGGAGTTAAGTTATTAAAATCTCAAGCAATTCTTAAATTAAGGAAAGTTACTTAATAGACATTTGGAATTTTGTTATAAATGTTTGTTACTATTTTCTGAAAAGAGTATTTGTTTTTTGAATTTGCAAATGGGTTTTAAGAGCTTTTATGGCTGGTTTATGAGTCTTCATAGTATGCAGGGGGCGTGGTAGGCAATGCTCTTGGGGGGAATGGGCACCCGACAGTTACATTTACAAAGAGAAAACAAACCTTTGAAATCAACTTCTCCATTCCCATCAGTGTCAAATATATCTATAACACGCTGTACTAGAGGATTCTGTTGTAATTCAGGCAAAGACATGAACTCATCAACACTTAAAGAACCAGAGTTATCCAAATCTAGTTTTCTGAATCGTTTCCCCAGCCTTTTTATTTCATCTGGATCAACTGTTAAGAAATGAAAGGAGTCAGTTAAAGCATGCAAATAAAAAGGCAATTTATGAACATAATAAAATCATCAAAATCACAAAAACAATTAGAATACAAAAAAAATTAATGGTACTTCTGTTAAATTTTAAAATGTTTTACTTACAGGTTGAGCACATTTCCATCGGAAGTGATGTTTCATTCCCCTATAAAATGTTTGAAAATGAACTCTTTAAATTCTCAGGTAAAATCTTTGTTTACTAAACAATAATGCATGAAATGAAATGTTTAAAAAGAGAAAATAAAAAAATGGAAATAAGAAATTGGAAGGTTCAAATCTTGTAAAAGCAAAAGAGGGTCATACGTGACATTATCCTTTGCACTACAAAAAATATTACTGAGATTCTGGAACCAAGCAAGCACACATACACAACTTAAGACTCTCATTGTAACCAAACTTATGTAGTCCAAGCGCTAGTCTAGTCTTAAAAAACGTCTTCAGAATATTTTCATTTTCACTATTTGGATTTGTACAGTCAAAAATAAGAAAAATAAGAGCATTGAAAAAGAATTTAGAGCTTGTCTTATTCTGCATGGCAATTAAATAAATGATAATTTTCTTGTAATTAAGAAATTGTTTCCCGAACCATTCCAAATCAGAAGAAATAATATCGGCACACACTCTTGGCTAGTTTTTAGACTGATTCAGGGGGAAATTTATTCTCAATGATATAAAAAATAGATGTAAATTACTAACCAAATCAGGAATAATATTAAAAAAACACAACTATGTAATTTTAGACAGTTCGTCATGTTAAAACTAATAAGTCACCAAAGAAAGAAGAAATAGCTGGAATGAAAAATAAAAATGTAAACAATATTCACATGTACGTTATATTGGTAGCCCTTTGGTTAGAAAGTCCTTTTTAGATTTAACCTTGGTGTAAAAATCTTTGAAAGATAAGTTGTTATTAATTTCTCATATTAAGATTACAAACGCCAAAGTAATCAGGGTTGGCAAAGGTGGGTACAGCCCAGAAAAACCCGGGCGGGTTTTTCTGGGCGGGTCCACCAACAAAATCCCACCCGGGTTTTTGTCAAAAGTGGGTTTTTGTTAATTTCTAAGTGATCAACAAATATAGTCAATAATAATATCTCATCTAAATTATACATAAAAAATAAGTAAGAAATCAGGTTCATTTGAGATAATTTTTCTTAGAGTAATTATTTATTTTATAAAATAATTATTATTTCTTCAATTTTCAAGTCATCGTCCAGAAAATTTTTCTAGCTATGATACTACTTTTTGTTGCAAAATACTTATTATTATTTATTTATTTTTTCACACCAAATTTCAAATTTTAAAAATAAATTGGAAATGAACCATTGATAAACTTCTTGTAGAAGGAAAAAAATGACTAGTTAATATTTTATGATAATTTTGATTCAACACAAAATTGAATAAATTAATTTTGATTTGTAGGTCTCGAAATTGAAATTTTTGTATGGAATAGTTGCTGCTGCAAATTTTGCTTTTATTCTGGAGCAAGAAAAATTAAGTTTTGCTCTTCATTTCTTCTAACCCTATTGCATTTAGATGATTTTCAAGTGCTATGTTATAGATGTACCATACCACTGACTTTGATTAAAAAAAAAACAAAGAAAATGCGTCCCCATGCAATTTATTACTACTAAAATATTATGACAAGCATTTATTAATAAATTTATAATTCTTGCAAAGCTCTAATGTTAACCTAGTTTTTTCTAAAGATTATTTCAAAAAAAAAAATAAAAATCGATCAAGAGTCCCCCCCTCCCCCATCTGAAATTAATCAGTTTTGGTTTATTAATAGAAATAATCATCTTTTCTCATTAAGTTTTTGAAACTTTCACACCCTAAATATTCCTGTATTTGTAGGAAAGCCCATTTGCAACAGTTCTTCTATTTTGCAAAAAACAAGTGATAAAAGTTTATAGCTGAAACCATTGTCCAAAGCTTCTTAAATATACACATTAAATATTACAATTCGGTTGATGATATTATTAATTGATATTGTTAATAATATTAATTATTAATCCATTAAAATTGATTAAATGCGATTCAGAACTTTAACTTAATGAATATATTTTTATATGAATGAATGCATACATTATATATCAATACCCGCATAAGAAATAAAATTTAACATACAAAAACCCAGAAAAACCCGCAAATACCCAGAAAAACCCACAAATACCCAGAAAAACCCGGGTGGGTTGGGTTTTTGTAGAAAAACCCGGGTTTTTGCCAACCCTGAAAGTAATTATCCTAAATAATCCTTTACAGTTAATTATTGTTTGGCTTTTCGGTGGTCCTCTATAATCTAATTGATATTTTACCGGGACATGAAGTAAACCAGCCAGGACAATGGAATTTTGCCTAAATACCAGGACTGTCAGATTTAAAGCAGAATGTTTGATAAATGTAGTATGCATAATCTCAGTAACATCAACAGCACAAAGCTGATGGCTGATGTGCATCACAGACTTGAGAGCAGAGTTCGCCATAGCAGTCCCAGCCTGAAAAAACCCACCTGGGTTGTTTTTCGACGGACCCACTTGAAAAACAAACTATGTCGGTAAAGTGGGTTTTTTCAAAATTTACTGCGTATTGAAAACATTTATTTTAGAAACAAATTAGAAGTATTTCGAATATTTTGATTAACTAAGCCAAGAAATTGGGATTGATCAATTTAGTTATATTTAGTTAGTTACATTATTTAATCTTGGTTAGTACCTGGTCCAGAAATTGCCATCTTTTTCTTTCATGACAACTGATTAGGTATTAGAAGTAACACTATACCTGAATTTTACACTATTTGTTTGCTTTTTTTAATACTTAGAAGATCAAAATAATTATTCCAAGATCTATAAATTTAATTCAATGTATAATTGAAATATAATAATTTAAAAAAATCAATATCAAAACACTGCTTCCTAATTTGCAGAATAAAAAATTTTTTTGGTCAGTGACCTATCTTCAGGACTCCCCCGATTCTATGAAAAGTAAAAGTAAAAGTACGTGCACCATCTATGAAAAAAGAATGATAGTAAAATAATTCTTGAAAAACCCGAAAAAGCCCAGGTTTTTCATCAAAAATACGAAAAAAACCATTTGGGCTATGCTCTTTCAAACCCCCCCCCCCATTGAGTTTTTTCAAACCCTGTTTGAGAGTCATGCAGACTCTTACGAAAGTCCGCAACCTATTTCTTACTTGCGGGGGGGGGGGGGGGGGTACAAAATGCTAACATATTTAAAAAGAAAAAAAAAAGACCTTTAATTTTCAGCCAGTGAAGATTTGTACTACATATTTTTTGGAAAATTGATCTGCAATTAGCATGAACTTGTTGTTCTTATATCAATCAACTTATTTTCAAGAAGTTCTAGGGGTCAATTTAGATTTCAGAAAGGCTCTCTGGTCGGACTATCTCGCAGACTCTGTTTCTTGAATTTTAATCTGAGTCACAGACTTCTGTATTAAATTCTGCAGCTGGGGAAGAAGGGTAAAATACAAACTAGACACAAAACTTTAAACTTAGACTATCATTCAACTTTTACCCAGAATATCTTCAAGGAAAGTTACTCACAATTACAAGTAAAATGATTCAAATCTAATACAAATTTGACCTTAAAAATCAATAAGTTCTGTTGAGGAAATGTTTTAAAGTAATTAAGATGTTCCGACACAATCAGTATTACCTTGTTACATAGATAGCTAATGCATTCTATGTGGTAAGGAAAATAAGTGTTTTAAAAAGACAATACATTTAAAATAAATACCTAAACAGATTCGAGCATATACTAAAATTTTAGCATCACGATAATTTTTCATGGACATAAACATGAATAATAAAGAAACAGCAGAACCATTCAAAGTTTAGCAAATAGTGATGTGAACAAATACAAAATGCAAGATTTATACATTTTCTCACCATTTTCTAGCTTTTAAGATTCAAATAATATTTTATATTATTAATTTTCGATTTTGTAATTTCACCACGAACACTGAACAAATTGTAAACACGCAGCTTGCGTATAAAATTGACAGATGTCACTTTTGAAGTGCGCGAGGCTTCGCAAATGCAGAAAATTAATTACTATCTGCAACACTATATTTGAGAATATTTTTAAAAACAATCAATTTCTTAGTTAATTTTCCGACGATATTTTTCTAGTAAAGATTATTTTTCAAAAGATTTCCAAACTAATGCTTTAAATGACGGAACTCCTTGCGGTAGAAAGGAAAACTAAATATGTCGCTCTCTTAAGACGCATTTAATATGCTCTTCTGTGCCAGAAGCCGGCGAAGATTGCAGTAAGTTTAAATGGCCGATTTGTTTTGGTATTAAATGCAATCTTAGAACATCCTATTGAACTTAAAATTGTATAAATATTGCTACTTTCATATTTGTACATCGAAAAATATTTTTTTAAGTTAAATTATTTGCTTCATGATCAACTGAAACAATGGCTGCAGTGTGCACAATAAACTTTGATGAGTTTGGAAGACCATTCTTGATTTTAAAAGATCAAGAGAGCAAAAATAGATTGACCGGTGTTGAAGCTATTAAGGTAATGTTTTAAATATTTTAGATGTATTCAAACCTATCCTGTATCATTTGCTTGCTTTCTTGTTTGTTTATTGTCAATTATGCCGAAACTAAGTTGCAGATGTTCTCATGTGACAGTCGTAAACTTGCTATAACGTACATTTTAAATCATCTGATTGGTATAGAATAATATATTATGTTTGTTTTTAGTTGTAACCGGAATAAATATGACAGAATTCATACGTTCTAAGCTACTGAATTTTGTTTGCCATATATGGGAATAAAATATAAATTTAACGGCCGAGTTAATATGAACATATCAAATTGATCGCAAACGTTTATTAAACCACACTTTCTTTTGTTTTCCTTTTTTGCCCTCGCAGTTTTGATTCCTTTCACAGATTTTCATTGCTTACGTTAAAATTTCATAAAAGAATTGTCTGGAAGTTAGTACATCATTGCCCAAAAAAGGACATTTCTAACAACAACAGACAGATGTCTAGCTTGTAAGCAAAACTGCACTAAAAGTTTGATTAAAATGAAAAGTAATCCCTTAACTAATTGAACTAAGCCCTTAAAAGTAAAACAATCTGCCAACTAACGGAAACAATCTGTTAATAAACATGAAAATGTCTATTAAAATAATTAGTCAAATCAACTTTGAATGCTCCATTAACTTATATAAGATGATTAAATAACCAAATAAAAAAATGTACAGACATGTGATTTTTCAGGATTTTCACTGAATTCAGTAATTTTTGAGATGGTAAAATACTAAATGCATAGGGGAATATTAGCCGAATTCAGCACATAGAAAAACTCATAGATAAACTTGCAGGTGTTATACAATATACTAATAATAAGTAGGGATGCACCGATTAGCACTTTGGCCGAGTACTCGGCCTTTCACTACTCGGCCGAGTACCGAGTACCAATTGTTTTTTTAAAAAATCATTGACATACAGCGGTACAGGGTTAGAAATCATTACAAAATTTTACTGGTCTTCTTGACCAGTGAACAGGAATATATACTGGTTAACAGACAACATCACTGGCCCACCTTAAATCATTAACCACATTTTTTTTCTTAAGAAAAAAATGGTGGTCTTTGGATTGTTTATTATTTTTATGGTGATTCGAGGCAAGTTTTACTGGTCTGGAACCAATGGACCAGCAGTAAATTCGAACCCTGACATATGAACAAATCATTGGAATGGACCTCTATAATAGTTCTTAAAACAAAAATCCCACTGAATTTAACTTGTGCATTGTTTAAAATATTTTATTTATTTTGTCAAAAATTTTGGAAAAAAGTTATTTTTAAAATGAAACTACATTAAATGAATAAATATAAAGTATCAATTAAGTTGGAATTATATTAATCTATTATTGATTAGTTCTAATCCTCTAAACTTGAATAATTTTTAAAAGCTTTTGAAGATATTAAAATAAAGATTTACTCTTTAAATTATCAACAAATAATATTATCATATATCATAAAAATCATAAAATATTATCAAAATTACTTGAAAATTTCTCACTAGATGGCAGTATACCCATAAACTTATTTGTAGAATTGTCATATTTTATAAATATATTAATTGTAAATGACTGCATTATATAGATATTTGAATATTTTTAATTATTGAAAAATGTGTTTGAACTATTCAATTTTCTACAACTACTCGGTATTGGCCGAGTACCTGATCCAAATTTGGCCGAGTATTGAGTACTAGGCAAATTGGCCGAGTATCGAGTACTCGGCAAATTGGCCGAGTACCGAATATTTACCGAGTACTCGGTGCATCCCTAATAATAAGTTTTTTCATGTATGCTTGAAATTTCAGTTTTTTTCATCATGCTTAGGATATATCTGGATGTATCAAGTCATAAATAATCATTAAAATACCAAAAAGAGTCAACTCAATTATGTATATGTTAAGTTTCAATTTTCTCCAAGGTAGAAAATAAACATGTCCCCAAGCCAAGTGAGGAAAACTATTATAGTACCGTACTCTTTAATGACTTATTGCACGTGTGATATCAAATTTTCTTTTCATTATATTGATTAAAGTTGCAACTTTCAGAAATTATTTTTGATGTACTATTTGTATTTTTTGTTATGTAAAGAAATGTAATTTTCATATACATAAAATAGTAGGTTTTCTTGAGGGTTGTTATTTTTTGTAATCAAAAAAGTTTTCTATTCATGTTTAGGCATATTCAAAAGCTGTTTTTACTGTTATTTAGTTGGCGTTTATGTAGCCCATCTTTCAAACCATATCTAAGATTTATATATTTGTTGTAGACTCATATCTATGCTGGGAAAAGTGTGGCAAATACCTTACGTACATCTTTAGGTCCTAAAGGTTAGTAATTTAATTTGTACATAAACTTTATTAAAATTTTGTTGATCCGTTGAGTGTTTTTGTTGTCTATACTTTTAAGCCCTGTACATTTGGTTGATCAAGCTTAATTTAATGGAGATCCAAGGAAGATTTGTTCTACTGTTCCTTAATTTAATGTCGTTATTCCTTTTTGCTATTTGGCCTGTAAAATATTATAACTTATATATTTTATTTTGTTTCGCAGGGCTTGATAAAATGCTTGTTTCACCTGATGGTGATGTTACTGTAACGAACGATGGAGCCACTATTTTAAAAATGATGGATGTTGATCATCAAATTGCAAAGCTCTTTGTCCAACTGTCCCAATCACAAGATGATGAGATTGGAGATGGTACCACCGGTGTTGTTGTTCTTGCAGGTAAATTCTACTATCTTTTTTTTCTTAAAGAAAAGCAAAGCTGAAAGTACTGTCTGTTTGCATATTGTGCGCCTGGGAGCCACGGACGCTTCCATCTGAAAAAGGGGAGATAGGTAAGGATGCGCACTACCAGATGCCTTCAGCTTTTGTTCGCTTACTACTTCCTCGTTGCTTTCCTCCCCCCCCCCCCCTCGGAGGTCGCGCGAAAAAAATTTAGACTGTAATGCTTACTTTGTTAAGTATTTAGTAAAACTTTTTAATATAGATGCTAAAAAAAATATGTTGTTTTTTAAAATTCTCACCTTCTCTGATTAAATTCGTTAAGTTAGTAGAAAAAGTGGCTTGTATGCTAAAAGGTTCTACTAACTGAAAATTTGAACTTTTATATCTATTATCCTCAGTGTTAAAAGTAAGCATTCGTAAGCATTTTGCTGTTAAAGATTTTGATTTGACGCCTAGATTTCCAGCCCTAATCGTAAAATTTGATGCCTGAAATTTTGAATTGCTTAAGTTTTCTACCCTGACTCATTTTCACTAAGACCTACGGTGACTAATAGGGTAAATTTGTAAAAGTTGTTTCAAAATGTAGTAAATTTAGCCTTAAATATTTTCTATTGTTTTTTAATGCGCTAGTGGCAGTGTGTTGGCTTTTTATTTATTTTATTTTTTTTTTTTCAGTAGTCAGCCCTGCTTAAACAAATACTGTCGGTTCGAAGAAATACTATTTGATTAAGCAGGGTATTTGTTTAAGCTGGGATCTATAACATTGCGTCTATGTCATTGGTTGCATGAAGATTTAATCGTATAAGCGGGGTATTCGTTTATCCGTTTCACGATTAAGTGGGGCAGACAGTATTTAGATGCATTTATTATATTTGATTCATTAAATAGGCACCTATGTTGTTCATTTTAACATTCAAAAACTTAAACTAGGCGTCATCATGCCCAGACTTAAATTCTTATTTCTAACACTGATTATCCTTTTGTGTTGCTACTGTTTTTTACAATTTCAGACCATATGATTTTTGCTGGAATAAAAACGTAATTGGGTCATTCCACGTCAAATCATCCAGGGGTGTGCACTGTGCACCATGGGTCTTCAGATTTTTATGAATCTTGGTGAGACTGTTCTACCCATGGATATAAGAATATTTGGAGATTTTTAGATTAATATATCAATTACTTTCTGAATGGCAACACCTCAAAGTTTTGTCGAAAATTTGTCGCTTAACAAAATTTGCAGATCCAGCAGGCGGACATACATCTACAATTTTTACTATAAAACAGTTATTTTTTATGCTAGAGGGGTACAGGGATGGAAATCCTCCACGGATCTGCGATTTTCCGCTCTTTTTATTTTTTCTTTCTGCGATCTATAAGTTAATGTTGCATTATGTTTAGAAAAAAATATATGCTTTCATTCACTGTTAAAATAAAACGTAAAATAAGTTGATTTATAGTAGTAGAAGTTGAAATTACTTCCAATCAAAATAATGGAAATGTTTTTCGGATGCAGCAGGATTGAAACCTCAAGGATGAAATGCAATTATTGGCGAACTATGTATTCTATTTTGTCAAAAACATAAATTTCCGTTGCAGGAGGTAGAAAATTTTTTTGAGATCTTAGTCAAAAAAGTCATGAAAATTATTTTGATCTTTAAAATTTATCAAAATAACTAAAGACCATGCAATATTAATTAGAGAATTCATTTCTTGAGATACAAGTGTCTAATTCATCTAAAATTATCCCCCCCCCCCTTTTTTTGCATTGTTTTTGTATGACTTAAAAAGATAGAAGTAGGAAATTTGCAAAAAAATAAGTTTTAAAAATAAATAAAAGGTCTTCAATCTTCCGTTTTTAGGTTTGATTTCACGGTGCAGATTTCGATTTAATCTTGCATAACTAATTTTGCATAATATTAAAACCATCTATCCAAATGTTGAGTAATACAAATTTTCCTCTTTTTAGACTTTGAGCTGTTTTCATCCCTGGGGGTAATTTTTTTTGCATTTTGTTCAGAAATGTACTGTTAATTGGATTATGTAGTTAGATTTAAGCTTTAAAGTAATTAAGTTACCTCTAAAAATCAGTAATCAGCAAAATTGAAGATAATTTTAAGCACTGACATGGGTTCAGAAACCACCCAATAACATTTTTAGCGTTCCAAAACCACCAAATCCCATTATATTACCGAAAACTAGATTAAAAATGAGAGAAAGGGATGCAATAAAATTGGTGGGGTTTTGAGTTTTACTTAGGTTAGAGATGATTAAAATTACGTATTTAAAAAGTAACGAAATCAGTAAGAAGTTGTCTTCCACTGACCCAAAATAATACAATAACACACAGAAGCTGTTTCATAGCACTTTAAGAACGTGAATAATGCATATACTGATAAGTAAAAATATTAATTTTAACATAAATATTATTTGACCATGTTTACAGAGACTTCTGAAAATGGGAACTTACAACTTTGATGGGTGTGTTTTGTAGCTCCAGTTCGAATCCAAAGGGAAACTTCTGACGTCTAGGTGGAAGTGTACATTAGTATAATTATGGGCAGAAAGCTTCCCCTTACAAATTTTAATAAGCTATAAATAGTTATATATTTTAAAATTACGTTTGATAGTTTTAACCAATAATTGGTTTTTTATAAGTAACTATACGTTCATAAAACAGCTCCACAAATTTCAAAACGATGTTTGATGGCCAATTGCACTTAGAAGAACATCATTTATCCCTGTTGGAATGATTTATTTGTTTTTGCCTTGACAGTCGGTCCTTTTACCATCTTTGTTACTTATTTGAGAGAAACGGGGTTCCGAGAGGAGACTGAAGAACTATAATTCAAATCAATGATAGTAACTAAATGTCCGAATCTCTTATTTTCAGTTGGAAATTACGTTGCTTTGCTGACTTCTAGAATTTTAACAACTCTTTTTTAAAAGTATTCCACCTTTCTTTAATATTTTCCATTAATTCTGATCCGATTTTATAAAAATTACTCATATGTGATGTTTCTTCTGGAACTTCAATCAAACACAAAATATGCTGAAGGGGAACAAGACGTTCATCTTGTCGTTCAGGCCAATAGAAAGTTTCAGAAGGTCCATGTGAGTGCATGAAAATAACTAATATAATAAAAATTACTTCAAAATGTTTATCAATCCACTCAAATTACAAATGCCCACCAAATGTACGTGTTTTGTTGCGGTCTTTTTCTAAGATTTCTTTTTTTTTTGGCAAAAGATGAAATTCGCAGATATCAAAACAAACTAGAAGAACGTTTTTCGACGGGTAAAACAATTTTGGGAACAAGAAGTTTTCATATTTTATGTCTCTTACCAACTAATGAAATCACAGCTAAAACGAACAAGTCTAGATTCCGAAACATGCATTAGATGGTATTTCGTTAGAGAAGCAGCATGTTCATCTATGTTGGAGATCTTAAAACCAGACCTAAATAATTATGTCGCTTGCGTTTATGAGGAGAACTGGTGGATTGAGTTTGCGAACAAATTAATGAAGGAGAAAACGACGTCACAGTTATTTTTCTGCACCCACATGGACCTTCTGAAACTTTCTATTGACCTGAACGACAAGACGAACGTCTTGTTCCCCTTCAGCGTATTTTGTGTCTGATTGAAGTTCCAGAAGAAACATCACATATGAGTAATTTTTATAAAATCGGATCAGAATTAATGGAAAATATTAAAGAAAGGTGGAATACTTTTAAAAAAGAGTTGTTAAAATTCTAGAAGTCAGCAAAGCAACGTAATTTCCAACTGAAAATAAGAGATTCGGACATTTAGTTACTATCATTGATTTGAATTATAGTTCTTCAGTCTCCTCTCGGAACCCCGTTTCTCTCAAATAAGTAACAAAGATGGTAAAAGGACCGACTGTCAAGGCAAAAACAAATAAATCATTCCAACAGGGACAAATGATGTTCTTCTAAGTGCAATTGGCCATCAAACATCGTTTTGAAATTTGTGGAGCTGTTTTATGAACGTATAGTTACTTATAAAAAACCAATTATTGGTTAAAACTATCAAACGTAATTTTAAAATACAGGGTGTCCACTCCAATCGTGGACCAATAGCTAATTTCTAAACCGTTAGAGATAAGCATATAGTTTATTTGGGAAAAAATCTCCAAATTATGAAAGGAATTTTGTGTCTATTCAATGTTTTTCAAAAAATCAAATTTTGAAAGAGTTACGAAATTTAAATTTTTATACAGCCCCCCAGTCCTATCAATCATATTTAGTAAAACATTCTTGACACTGTAACGTTTAAAACTAAAAAAAAATCACTCTTCTACGACAAAAATTGACCGAGTTATGACGTTTTGAAAAATCAAGATTTTGCATTGTTTCATGACGTTATCGAGAGATCGCTTAAGGGACCGTATGCGAAATCCTTCAAAATCTTGATTTTTCAAAACGTCATAACTCGGTCAATTTTTGTCGTAGAAGAGTGATTTTTTTTTAGTTTTAAACGTTACAGTGTCAAGAATGTTTTACTAAATATGATTGATAGGACTGGGGGGCTGTATAAAAATTTAAATTTCGTAACTCTTTCAAAATTTGATTTTTTGAAAAACATTGAATAGACACAAAATTCCTTTCATAATTTGGAGATGTTTTCCCAAATAAACTATATGCTTATCTCTAACGGTTTAGAAATTAGCTATTGGTCCACGATTGGAGTGGACACCCTGTATATAACTATTTATAGCTTATTAAAATTTGTAAGGGGAAGCTTTCTGCCCATAATTATGCGAATGTACATTTCCACCTAGACGTCAGAAGTTTTCCTTTGATGTGTGTTTTGTAGCTCCAGTTCAAATCCAAAGTTGTAATTTCCCATTTTTAGAAGTCATTGTAAATAGTAGTCGAATAATATTTATGTTAAAATTAATATTTTTACTTATCAGTATATTCATTATTCATGTTCTTAAAGTGCTATAAAACAGCTTCTATGTGTTATTGTATTATTTTGGGTCAGTGGAAGACAACTTCTTACTGATTTCGTTACTTTTTAAATACGTAATTTTAATCATCTCTAACCTAAGTAAAACTCAAAACCCCACCAATTTTATTGCATCACTTTCTCTCATTTTTAATCTAGTTTTCGGTAATATAATGGGTTTTGGTGGTTTTGGAACGCTAAAAATGTTATTGGGTGGTTTCTGAACCCATGTCAGTGCTTAAAATTATCTTCAATTTTGCTGATTACTGATTTTTAGAGGTAATTTAATTACTTTAAATCTTAAATCTAACTACATAATCCAATTAACAGTACATTTCTGAACAAAATGCAAAAAAAATTACCCCTCTAGCATAAAAAATAACTGTTTTATAGTAAAAATTGTAGATGTATGTCCGTCTGCTGGATCTGCAAATTTTGTTAAGCGACAAATTTTCGACAAAACTTTGAGGTGTTGCCATTCCGAAAGTAATTGATATATTAATCTAAAAATCTCCAAATATTCTTATATCCATGAGTAGAACAGTCTCACCAAGTTTCATAAAAATCTGAAGACCCATGGTGCAAAATCTCGTTTTGGCTGGATGATTTGACTTGGAATGTCCCAATTGTAAAAGTTTTGGATTTAAAAAAAAAGCAATACACTTCTCTTATAGAGTTAGAAAAAGAATCTCCTCTATTTAAAAATGAATTACCACCCCCTGTGTCTTAAATAGAATTCTTTTAAATTAACTTAGGTGAGAGCCTGTTTCAGGAAGCTTACTTGCACCCGAATGCAAGTGAAACACCCATCACAACTTGCAAATCGCAAATATTTGCGAGTTGCGAGTGAGCTGCGATTCGTACCTAATGCATGTGTAACAAGATCGTAGATTTGCAAATCGTGACGTCAGCTCTCGACTGCTCGGATATCCTAACCGATAAAAACAACTCTCAGCCAATGAGAGCGAAGGGTGAGGCCATGACAGCTGCTACCTCGCCGTCCGAGAAGAGAAAATAAACAAATCCGCGAAATAGTGCTACACCAAGCAATAATTTAAAATGGGGGAAAATTATACAGCGTAGTTTCCCTCCAAAAAAAACGCCTGTGAATAATAGTTTTTTTCCCCCATGTCAGAAAAATAAAAATTTCTAGAAAATAGACAAGTTTTTCATAAAATGGGATAGAAATAAAGAGAAATTTGTGTTTGTGCACATAATATCCATATCTTATTAATCAAATTCCTTCAAATATATCTTTGTTTCACAATTGGTTATTGAACTGCAAATATGCATAAATCGTGTATTATAAAAAATAAATCAGTAAATGAACGAAAAATAGTAAACAGTATTTTTGTCAAAACAAAAAGATAAAAAGCGTTTTTTTTTTTTTTTGCAAAGCAAAATTAATTTAATTTGATGTTTTAACATTAAAATAGGAAAACTCTGCTTTTCTTTGAACTTTGGATGTTAATAAAACAGTTCAATAATATTTATCTAATGTCTCAAAAAATAGTATTTATAATATACATTTGTGTATATGGTCTAAATATTTATAAAAATACACAGAATAGAAACAGAATAAACACAAACAGTAATTTAGTGAAGCATTTTATTCAAAACATGTTTGAACTTCTGCAGAAATCAATAAAGGAAAACTTTAAAATGTTAGTAAAATGAAACAATTCTTTTATACAAAACAGACTATTGTGAATTTTCAGATATGCAGAATACAAAATATTTTAAGTTGTATTTTAGCTATATCCCAAAAATACAGCAATCATTTAAAGTTCCAGCATAAATCCTATTTGTGAGTTTTATCATATTTCTATTGCAGCAAGAGGAAAAAAACATAATAATAATAAATTTCTCTACTTATTCAGTAATTTCGTTACCCGATTAAGCAGGGCCGACAGTACTACAGTACAAATCAATTTGTAATGAACATAAAATAAAATGCAACAATTTAGTTTGACTATTAGATAATATCAAACAAAATAAATACTAAAATATGCAATTACTCGAGCATTACTACTTTGATTTGAATTTTTTTAGCTTGCGCTCTTTGTAAATTTACCATATTTTTGTCATTTAAAACTTTAAATTTTTCAAACAAATGTTGCTGAAAATGCAGATAATTTTGTTAATTGAATCAAATAACTCCGTTCCACACAAATCATTTTTCTTGCAAAGAAAACAGATCAGAATTGGTCAAGTAAAATTTAAAAACATTAACGAGAACTTTATGCTGTTGCATGTTGCACTTTTGAAACTTTTCTTCAAAATTAGGAGAATTTCTTTGAAAATGCTATACATGTGTATAAGCACATTTAGAATAAGCCTTGATGGTTTTTTCAACCCGCCTGTTTAAAATACTGATAAAAGAGTCTGAGTTGCTATCTGATATTGGTGATAGGTCATTTGGCTCTATCATAATGTTGTGATTTGAAACGTAAATTCCCAAACACGTATTAAAGGAGATGTTCAATTTAAATACACAATACCCAGCTACATAAGTTAAGACTTCAACTTCGTCCACACTCACATCAACACTTAGGTCACCTAAAACGTCGCAACAGTCACTAATGTCGATTTCCTCAACATCACTTGATATTGATATTGCATCGCTAAAGCTTTTAATTGAAATTTGGCCCAGTTTAAAAGAGTTAAGCCTCAGAATACTTTTGATTCTGAGCTTCCTATCACTTTCAATAATGTCAATTACTGAAACATGGTAATTGCTTCCAGACATTTGGCGGTAAATTCCAAATCGGGATTCTAAATAATCTGTTTGAAATTTTCCTGTGAGCACATAAGAATTTCCCTGCTGGAGCAAATGCTTTATAAGGGACAACATGCATTTAGTTGTCTGAGAAAGCGCATAAAAAGTTTCCTCGCTTAACTGTAGCCTCCCAGTTTTAAAAAATATTCTGCTGCCCATACATTTGAAGAGCAGCTTGTGTACTTGCATCAAATACATTGAGGGCCAAGTTTACGTTTTGTCTTTCAATGTTCGTTGGATAAACAGTTTTAAATGTCAACTTGTAAGCATATTTCATAATAGAGTTTCTCTCTGTTAAAAACTATCCTTAAAAAAGAAAATTTTACAAAAAGTCTTTGTAAAGTCGTTAAACTCTGGACATAGAAATGTTTTCTCAGAATCTATCTGATTCAACAAGTTATTTCTTATTGACTTCATGATTTGCACCGAGTCAAATAATAAAAACTAAGGTTATGAATCATCAAAAGGATTTTTTATGCAGATATTTTAATTTCCCTCAAGTCGAAGATTCTGGGACATGTTCTTATTAATTCTGTTGTTGTCAGATATTAACGACAAAACTTTAAAATTTGTTTGACTTAATATTGACAGAGCACTTCATGTTAATTCCGTCAGATCTGTTGAATTCATGTGTTTCACAGGAATTAAACCAATAATATCTTTATAATTGCTGACCCTTTTCAAACAGTAACAACAAATATTACCCAGGCCTGGGGCGAAGCCCCACTTACCTGACTTCGTGGATGTTGAGGAGTAGAAAAAAGTGCCTAAGCACACAGTAAGGATGGGGGGGTGGGAGAAAAAAGTCACGACCTCGTGAGGGTGACAAGGACGCTGAGTACTTCTTGCATCTGTTGCTGCTGGGCTTGAAAGGTGATCATAAGTTTTATTTATCATTTGGAGAAGTTGGTCGGAGGTAGCCTTGGATTGCTCGTTTCCTAACTGATGTAGGGCAACTGGTCTAGGGAGAAACGAGAGCGGGGTCTTCTTAGGAGCCTCGGGGTTAAATTTCCAGGGGTTTCCGGTAGGTGCTTAGAAGGTCCGTGGAGCTTTCACTGGTCGGGGTTTTGGTCGTTCGAGACATACAGGAGCGTTTGCCGGGTGGTCGCCACCACAAAGGGCGCAGCAAGCTGGTGAGTCCATGGTCTTGAGGCATTCATAGGATTGATGTTCTTGAGCACATTTCAGGCATCTGGGTTTTCGGTAACACTTAATGGAGGCATGACCATACATCTGGCAGTTTTAACACTGTGGGGGCGTCCTCTTGGGGAGGAGAGTCTCGACCGTGATCCTGAGATGCAGGAGCCTGTCCAGGTTGAAGATCGTTTTTGTTTCATCGTTCTCAGGGAGGATGACAATGTAGAGGGGGAGGGGCTTCCTCTCGGGGCCAGTCCGCATCTGAAGAACTTTCGTGGGTTGAAATCCTTTGCTCATCAGATCTTAATTGATTTCGTCGACTTCTGCGTTCAGGGGGAGGCCGCGAAGAACCACCTTGAGGGGCCTGAAACGAGGATGTTGCTTGGCGAGGATGTTGCGAAGCCTTTGTCCTTGAGGAGTCTCTCGAGCTGTTCTGCATCTTCTTCAAGTTCGGAAAAGATCAGCAAATCTTGTCCTGACATCTTTCCTTCTATTTTTCCTGCACTAATGCTGGAGGCTTCCTTTAGCAGTAGTTGGGGGTCAGGAACGTCGGCAACCGTCAGAGGAGGGGGGAGGTCTTTTTATTGCGAAGCTGGCTGGCTTTTCATTTTCCCGGACGGTGGTTGAGTCATCAGGGGATTTGTCGGTCATCTCAATACTTTTGACCTGAAGTGCAGCAAATTTGTTCTGGACTGGAACATTTGGAGTATTTTCTATCTCATCTGGCGGGGAAGAATTTATCATGGCTGGAGCGTTTAGATTATTTACCGTCTCGCCTTGCTTTGGATGCTGGGGGTTATCGTCTTTACTAGAGTCATTGTCGGAGGTATCGTCATCGTCACCAAAGTCGAATTCGTTGAACGCCATTGCTATATGTTGCTAATTCAAAGAAAGTAAACAATGAATGAATGTCGTATGACTGAATCATGAGTTGCGACCAACTTTACCTGAAAAGGGAATTTATTTCCTCTAAAAAGCAGTACTAATAAGGCCTTCAGCATCAATTTACTCTGTACTCCACTTCAGTAAACTATATCAATATTTTTTAACTCTTAAAGATAGGATAAACATCACTCTTTACAGCAGCAACAACATGATAATAAATGTAAACAAACATTTGGGTGGTTCTTGTTCAGCTCTCTCTAGCGGGCAAATCTTTATCATTGATGTTTTGAGTAATGATACAGCCTGTACAAAACGCTATCTAGTGAAGCCTTGGTTAAACACATCCGAACAGTCGAACTTGTATCTGTGCATGACAAGCATAAAAGTATCTGTAGTCGTCCTTCTACCCTTCAACGAATTTCTCGGCATGATATTTGAGGAGAAAGAAATCAACAGCGAGCAAGAAAGCATCCGCTTCGGCGAGGAGACACGAATTTTGACTTTTTAAAACAAAACAGTACATCTCACTCTACGGATCAGGGCTCGGGTTGTGGCCCTTTGACAGACGAAATTTTTCAATGCAATCAACATTTCGCGTTTGAAACAGATTGCTCATGAAGTTTAAACTTCAATATCTTAGCAATCGAGCAATTCGCCTTCGGCTTCGAACAAACAACACTTCCGCCATTGTTGTTGATTCGCAAAGTGTTCTACGGGGAGATTTTAGCCGCCGCAACGTTGAGTTGCAATTTGCTGCGCCGCATGCTGAATTTTGTTACACTTGCATTGAACAAATCGCAGATGACGTCAGTTACGAGCGAGTGAGCTGCGAGCGTTACACTTGCATTCGGGCATTGATGTACTCAAATTATGTAACTGCATTTGTGATGATCAATGGTTTCTTCCATTTTTTATTCCATTTCTGGTTGTCTATCAATCATTATAAGATACTGATTGCCGATTAGGGTTGAAATGTCGCTAAGTTTGGCGACAGTTAGTGATTTCTCGACAAATTTGGCTTCAAAATGATGCTAACTTGGCGATTTCTCGTAAATTTCTCGCCAATCCCACAGACATTGTGAAATGCTGCATGGCAGGCAAATCAACATACAGGTAAAGTCATAAAAACAACGATCATTTTTGAGTGAATATTAATAGAACTAGTGTCTAATTTAACAAGATTATAATAAATTAAGCACAAAAGAACATAAAAAAATAACTATTTAGAAAACTATAACATTACATTACTCTTTTTAACTAGACATTATTGATAAAACATTGTTTTTTGTTTATTATATAGCATTTTTAAAATCTCCCTTTTTACATAATTTGAGCAGGGCTGCTATAATATATTGTTTTAAATTCATAAATCAGTGCCTGGTGAAACAATTGCTTTATTCATACATATCCAGTGGCGGCTTGTCCATAGGAGCTGCAGCACCCCCAGTAGTTTTTCCAAAAAATACGCTTTTAAGTTTTTTTTCATTCACATCCGTATTTAATTCTGATCCTGATTCATTGAAGGAGATTCCGTAACAAACACACACGCACGCCATTAAATTATCAGTGAAGTCAATCTTACGGCCTCAACTAAAGTGCGGAAAAAAATCTCCTACTTTCCGTCAGGCGCTGCACAGCGAGTAGCTCCTTTGAGCTCGCTGAAAAGCTTTCTACGCATGCTCCTCAGCATGACGTGTGGTCAATCGGGGGTAGGATTTTTCAGCCGAGCCGTTAGCTGCAACCAGTGCAGCTCCCTGAGTTGCTTTGATGACCGATTACTCGCATACGCATGCTGAATATTTCCTTTTCGCTGCTTTATTTGCTGCTTCAAACTAAATATTTTTCAACTTTAGTAGTGTATGAAACGATGAGTGTTGAGCATTTGCCGGGTATTTCTTTTTCACTGTTATCTTTGTCCAAAAAAAATGCTGTTAAAAAAAAGTGACCCTGTTTCGGATTTTAACATTGCTCACGATTCGACGAGTAGAAAGTTCTCGTACCAGAGAAAATTTAACAAAGACATTCACTCGAAACAAGTTTGATCAATAATATCAAAAACTTTAATGAAAAAGTTAAAAAAAGAATTTGCAAAAAAAAAAAAAGACAGGAAACTGTGCTTTGTTTTTAAATAATTTTTAAATGTTTATTTATTTTTTGCTCATTTGTTTGAATTGAGTAAATATAAATTATTATGTTCAATGATTATTATTTCAATATTGGTGCGTTAAAAACTTTTTTTTTAACGTATTGACATACGCATACATTTTTGTTACATTAAAAAAATTGCAGCACCCCCAAGTTTGAGAGTCACGAGCCGCCACTGTACATATCAATATATTTAATTTGATTTATCTTCTTTTTGTTATTACTTTTGCTGGATGTTTGCCTCATCTTTTACTTCTTTAATGTTCATAGTTCTTTAATGTATTTCTTTTTTTCCCCCAGGTGCCTTACTTGAACATGCAGAGCAGTTGATCGATAAGGGCATCCATCCCATCAGGATTGCTGATGGCTTTGAGATGGCTGCTAGATGTGCAATGGACTACCTTGATACAATTAGTGAAAGTTTTCCTTTTGATAAAGATAATTTAGAACCATTAGTGCAAACAGCAATGACTACATTAGGATCAAAAATGTATGTTTGGATTTACTTGTTTCTGAATTTTACATAAATGCATATCTATTAGAGATGAGCCGGGCTCGGCCCGAGCCCGAGACGGACTCTTTAACTTCAAGAAACTTTCGGGCTCGGGCTCGATCTCATATTAAGATAGTCAGTTTTTATACAAATACAACGTTCACGGAATAAAATATTGGGGTAAGAGCGTGAGAACAGTTTTTCTTAATGGCAGCAATAATAATAATAATAATTCAAAAAGATAGCACCCACTTATAATATATTTGCGATTACTATTACGATATACCATATGGCAGTGTATCCCAAGTGGAAATTAAAAATATATATTGATGTTTGATACACTAGGGCTCGGGCCGGGTCGGGCTCAAAACAAGACAATATCACTCGGGCTCGGGCGGGTTCGGATTAAAAATTCTCGGGCTTGGGCGGGCTCAGGCCTTCAAAAGTGAGCCCGAACTCATCTCTAATATCTATACATGTATGTGTATTTTTTATGCAGTGGAATCTCGGTAATTTTACACCAAAAAGGGACCGCGAAAATGTGTGGACTTAACGGATGTCAACTTACCAAGGCTCCGTGTTTTTAACGCGTAAAAGTGTTTTTTGTAGTGTTTATTAACTGGTGCTTACCTCTAACATTAAAAAATTAATTTCTCTTAATGATTTTTCCTTTCTATCTTTAAAAAATAAAACGTAACAAAATAAATAGTGCAACTTCAAATACTTTATAAAAAATGAATCCATCATTTTTGAAAAGAGATAAGCGCTTCTTGTAAATCAGGTCCCTTAAAGAAAAAAACATTGCTCGCATTTGTTTGAAAAACGTGTGTAGTGTGTCTTGTTTCTTGTGGACTGTCCTGGGCACATTTCTCCAGCCCCTTTCCAGCCCTGAGACTGTACCAACAGCACAGAGTAATGACTGACTCATCTGGGTAAAAGTGGGAATTCTCTAAAAGAGTTTTTTCAGGAAGACTGAATTTACTGACCCATAAACCGCCAAATTCCTGGAAATGGTAATTGTGTGAACGAATATCAGTACTAAAAACTGATCTAGAAGAGAAAGTGGATGTTGACAGAGTGGTTTCTGTAAATGTATGTCAAGTTGGAGAGGCTCTCACCTATTGAAATGAACATTAAACCAAACATAGGAGAAATAAATGTCAACTTATCAAGGATGTCGAATTATCTACTTGTAGAGTTACCACTGAAGTTTCACTGTGTATTTATTATATATGTGTGTGTACAGTTAAGAGTCAACTTACACTCCAGGTGTTCTTTAAATAAAAACTTGGTTGTAGAATCGCAAAACAAACAGCTACATTTTTTTTTTCTTTTTTTTATCGTAAAAAAATGTTCTAAGTTTTTATTTAAAAATAAACAAAATAAATGTATCACGAGAAATGTTAAAAAATGAATGAAATATTTTTTTCCAACTGTAACCTTTTCTTGTACTATTGTAAATTTAAATATAAATTATTCATTAGGTTTCTTATATTTAATATTAAATATAGGGTCACGGGTAACGCTCTAACATCATCAAAAAGGAAACTTGTGTATGGGAGACAGCATTATTTTGTCAAAACACCATACATGTGATTCTTTAGCCACTTGGCGGAAATCAATCAATTTGATTAGCAAAACATAGTTCCAGTCCTTCTACCGATCTGCCTAAAATTTCCCATCTGATCTAAAATTTTCATTCCATTTTAATTTCCACGATCTCTAAACAAAGATAATGGGAGACGACGGCAATCTACACAGCTTTTGAATGGTTTTGGTTAGAAATTTTAATTTGAAACAATAAAAAATTAAATAAAATAAAAAAGAGTTGGAGAAATTAAAATGATAAAAATTAAAAATTATAATTTTTTTTTACTAAATGCATCTAATAACACTTTTGCCGTCGAACCAACCAGTCATAACATGTCAAATATTTTCAGCCAAATTGTTTTAAAAGTAATCACATGTATGAAACACCTAAAATTCATCAAATATAGTTCAGTTCAAACAGTAAATTAAGGAAAAAGAAGCACAAAAATATCTTGAAATACAGTAGAATGTCGAAAATTCAAACTAATAGAACCACAAATAGTGCAGATTTTTACAAATAACCAGAAAATGCTGTTTTATTTAGGATAGTTTTTGGGATTTAATCAAATAAAATGAATATACAATATGAATGTAATGTGATACATTACACAATGCTACCATCTGTTTATTGAACATCAAAGAAAAGTGGAAAATATTTTCAGTACTGTACGTACTCTGTTAGAAACTTAAAATGTAATTAAACAAAGAAAATTGAATTAATTTCTTCTCTTGAAAGAACTTTTGTGTGTGTGACTCTAAAAATGTTCACTGTAGAACTTTATTTATAGGGTTAGTTAGGGTAAGTGAGCCCCCTTTTTAGAACAGTTCGTTTTTGAAGCCTTATACAAAAGTTTTAAAACGAAACAGCTTGAATTTTTTGACTTATTTTGTCTGGGACATTATTGATAAACACAAGTTCAGCATTGTTTCCTAAAGAAAATGCTTTAACCCTTAGGAACCGGGCAGTACACATGTTGTACCATAAATATTTTTTCTTTAGAGGATGGGGTTGAAATTTTCGCTCGAACCCTTTGGAGCCGGGGATTTTTTCAAGGTTTCATACGTTTGGTACGACAGTTTATACCTTCTCCTTTCAATGGAAAAGAAATATGTGGTTCAACTGTCGTACTACCTGGGACGAAAGAAAAATTTCTGTATGAACTGCCCTATCTAAGAGGTTAAATATTTTTATCTATCTTATTCTTTACAAAATGGCTTGTGGGGGGCCCACTTACCCCATAGGAAGAGGTAAGTATAGCACCCTTCATTTATTTATGTTTAAAGTGAGCATATTTTCGAAAGGTGTTTGTGGGTCCTGCCTGACAAAGTATGGAAAATTTTAGTAGGGAATATTTTTCTATAAATATATCCATTAATGAGATATCTACTTACATTTAAATGTGTATGACAGAAAATTATAAAGCGAAATACAAAACAGTTATGTCTATGAAATTCATTAAAAGCCGTTAGGTGCATTTTTTGCTTTTACATATTAATTAATGTTGAATAAACATAATGGAGTCGATTAAGATCAATTTTGGTAAAATAGAAAAAAAATTATAGGTTGAAAAAAAAATTTAAACGCTTAATGGCAGTGTTTTTTTAAAGTTTTCTGCGGGAGAAACATTCATTTCATCCTCAGTTATAATTCTAACATCACCTACATCAAACCAATAACAAGTGTAGTTATTTCCAGGGCTGCGAAGTTGGAGGAAAAATGGTCAACTCTGACTCCGGGCTTTTAAAACTTCCGACTCCGACTCCTGCTTTTTTTTTATTTATTTTTTTAACCAAATGTGAAGATGGAAAAATAATAAATAAAGGTTAAAATATGAATTTTCATATGTACTTATAACATATACACTTAATTATTATACTGTTTTGTTGTTACTTAGTTTATTTTCAAAACTTATTTATTTTTCCTATATATAGCTATTGATTTATCATTATTACGCTTTAAGATAAATTTTGTCGATTTTAAAAAAGCTAAGAGAATTTTGCCGCTTTATAAAATACCCGCTTAATTGAATAATTTTTTTTGGAAGCGACGGTATTCGTTTGAATGGGTCCTACAGTACCATAAAGTGAAAAAAAAAAATTGCTTTTAAGTTCAGGAAATTATAAGAGACACAAACACGCAGACACACCTAAAACAGAAGAAAAAAAAAACATTCAATCATGTGGGCATTTTTTCTTGGTAAAATTTGATATTTTTAAAAAAATATAAAAAAGAGAAAAAAAACAGATTATATACACTTATGTGGAGAGATCGGGTGTGTGTAATTATTTTATGAAATAAAAATTCAGATTTTTAAAGCATATTTTTGCTCAACATTTTCTATATTAAAACAATTTTCTCTCCTTTTATGGGTTAATCATTTGCACGGTGTGCAGACTTATGCTATTTATACGGAGTTATATAAAAGGTAAATAATTACTACATTTAGTACTTTAAATCGCTTAGTTTCGATACTAAATTAATGCGTTAAAAAATAGATCAGAAGCTTAACACAAGAAAATATTAGCCTTTTAATTGACTTTCTGGGAACATATCATGCGTAAGGTCTTTTTTGTGAGAACTTGATTTGTATTTTGTGCTTTAGCTCACATTCAAGAACATTTTTCATAATTGTGTAAAGTAATTTACTATATTTTTTTACTTTAATTATACCTATGTATATTGTGTATCAAAACTTTTTTTTATATATATAATTTCAGAGTAAATCGTTGTCAGCGACAGTTTGCTGAAATTGCAGTCCAAGCTATTGTATCAGTTGCTGATTTGGAACGCAGAGATGTAGATTTTGAGTTAATCAAAGTTGAAGGAAAGGAAGGTGCTCGCTTAGAGGACTCTCTTTTAGTTAAAGGTGTTATAATTGATAAGTATTTTAGCCATCCTCAAATGCCTAAGGATGTTAAGGATGCTAAATTAGCTATCTTAACTTGCCCATTTGAACCACCCAAGCCTAAGACCAAGCATAAGTTGGATGTCACATCAGTGGGCAGTTACCAAGAACTAGTGAAGTATGAACAAGACAAATTTGTGGAAATGGTTCAACGGGTAAGATATTTAGTGATTTATTTTATACCATTTATTTTGTTTATTTGCTTTAGTGGCTTTTGAGTTGCTTTAAAACTTTAAAAGTTTTAATCTAACTCCAGTTTCCAAAAAAAACAATTAAGAAAGGTGGTAATTCAGATTATCATTGTATTCATTAGTGAAAATAAAAGCTTAATGCTATTGTAACAATTTTATTTAGGTGAAAGATACTGGTGCTAATCTTGTAATATGTCAATGGGGTTTCGACGATGAAGCAAATCATCTCCTTCTAAAACACGAATTACCTGCTGTACGCTGGGTTGGTGGACCCGAAATTGAAGTATGATTTTTTTTAATTGTCCAAAATGATTTAGTACTATTTACTGTATATATTGTTTTATTACCGTGAGCAGTAACTAATCAAAATTGTTTTTTTCTTTAGCTTATAGCCATTGCTACTGGAGGTAGAATTGTACCACGATTTGAAGAGTTAACTACTGAAAAGTTGGGAAAGGCAGGCATAGTTAAAGGGTTATCTTTTGGAACTACAGATGAAAAAATGCTTGTCATTGAAGAATGTCAAAATTCAAGAGCTGTGACTATCTTTCTAAGAGGAACCAATAAAATGGTAAATAATAATTATCTCTATATATAAATCTCATAAAAGATATGAATCAGCAGCTCCCTGCTTCTCATGAGCCACATGCTGATAACTTTAAAAAGCCTGCAATAACAAATTCATATTAATATGCATTTTTCTTTATTTAATAATATCACTCACTTCTTCTAAACAAACAAGATCTTTCAAGGGACAAATCAAGCTGTAAATGTTTTTATTAATGGGAAAATACTTTTTATAGTGTATCTGGTCAGAAATAAGTTTACCCTTCAAATTTTTTATTTGAGGTCCATCCATAAGTGATGTGACATTTTAATGAGGGAAGGGATTTCAAATTGTAATACTTTTTGATACATGAAAGGGAGATGGTAAAAAAAAATATGACATTACCCATCTTTAAAAAAAAAGAAAATGCTTTTTAAATTATCATATGTGTCAAGAGAGAACATAAAAGTGTTAACACTTTAGCGCAAGGAAGGTAGGAGTCAAACATGTTGAAAGTAAGCATTGCATTTAACAGAAAACAGATCTCATAATCTTTTATATTTCTATATTTTTTGATAAATCAGAAAAAAATCGTATTTCCCCATATTTTCTAGATATTCCATCCTGTGTTAGTGTGAGCTGTGAAAGTATGTTTTTTCTTTTTTTTTTTTTTCCTTTTCCAAGTTAATTATTAAGGTATTTATTCCTTTATAAATTTTTAGTGAATGATGTAGCATTTCTGTCTCTTTAGAAAAGTTAACAATATCTTATTCAAAGGATTGTAAATTTTTACTGATAATCTTAAGTATGTATCAGGAAAGTAAGGAGGGAAAAAAAGCATTACTTTCCTAAGTTATATAGTAAACTCTAGGAACTGACTATGTTCAACCACTGATATTATTCCCCCCCCCCTTTTTTTTTCCAGTTTGCAAAGTAAAATTTATGAGGTGAAATAAATTTAAATTAATGATTAGAATGTTTAAGTAGTAATTAGTCAAAATTGACGTAGCTGGTTTTAAATTAGTTGTAAATTTCTACACAATTTCTTGAAGTGATTTCATTGAATTAAATTTCACTATTGACTCTTATAAATAACCTAAGAGTCATGAAGTTTCTTAAATATTTCAGCGTTTATCATTAAAAATTATTATTTTTTAATTGATGTATTTTTATTTGATCTCAATTTATTGTGTTTTATTATTTATTTTTTTTTTGTTCACTTTGTTTCAGGGTTGGCAAAAACCCGGGTTTTTCTGGGTGTTTGTATGTTAAATTTTATTTTTTATGTGGGTATTGATATATAATGTATGCATTGATTCATATAAAAATATATTATTAAGTTAAAGCTCTGAATCGCATTTAATCCGGTCAATGGATTAATAATCAATATTATTAACAATATCAATTAATAATATCATCAACTGAATTGTAGTGTTTTTTTAAGAAGGTTTTTTACAATGGTTTCAGCTATAAACTTTTATCACTTGTTTTTTTGCAAAATAGAAGAACTGTTGCAAATGGGCTTTCCTACAATTACAGCAATATTTAGGGTGTGAAAGTTTCAAAAACTTAAATTTATGCCATTAAAAGGTGTGTGTCTAAGATAAGGGAAGTGTCTCTCCCACTCCTATTTATAAACCAAAACTGTTTAATTTCAGATGGGGGAGAGGGACTCTTAATCGATTTTTTTTTTTTAAATAATCTGAAGAAAAACTAGGTTAACATTAGAACTTAGCAAGAATTATAAATTTATTAATAAATGCTTGTCATAATATTTTAGTAATAATAAATTGCATGGGGATGCATTTTCTTTGCTTTTTTAAATCCAAGAAAGGGTTTAGTGCTTCAAGTCAGTGATATGGTACCTCTATAATAAAGCACTTGAAAATCATCATATACTAAATGCAATACGGTTAGAAGAAATGAAAATAATAATAAGTATTTTGCAACAAAAAGTAGTATCATAGCTAGAAAAATTTTCTGGACGATGACTTGAAAATTGAAAAAATAATTATTATTTTATAAAATAAATAATTACTCTAAGAAAAATTATCTCAAATAAACCTGATTTCTTACTTATTTTTTATGTTTATTTAGAAGAAATATTATTATTGACTATATTTATTGAAAACCTAGAAATTTAACAAAAACCCACTTTTGACAAAAACCCGGGTGGATTTTTGTTGGTGGACCCGCCCAGAAAAACCCGGGCGGGTTTATCTGGGCTGGGTCCACCTTTGCCAACCCTGCTTTGTTTCCTTTTGTTTGTTTAATTGTATCTTACCAACTAGTTTCTATTTTTCGCTTCACTTAGTTGCCTTTAAAAATTGGTAACTGTCCCTTATTGCCTTTTTGTAATCTACAAAAAATTATTTTGACATGTTTCAGGTGGTGGAAGAATCCAAAAGAAGCATGCATGATGCCTTATGTGTTGTGAGAAATTTGATTAAAGATAACAGAGTTGTATATGGAGGAGGATCAGTTGAAATTGCATGCTCTCTTGTAGTCAGTGAACAAGCAGACAAGGTAAATAATTCAGTACATTTTTTAATTCATTAGTCTCATAGTTTCTTTACATTTTTGAAACAAATATTTCTATTCACATTGAAGATCTTTAAGCTTTTTTACATTGACTTACTTTATTTAACCTTTTTATTAAATTTTGTTTACTATAAACCTTTTATCTCCATATATTATTTCTCTAAGCCGAATCCTATACCCGGTCGAAACTCGCTCATTTCTTTATCGAATTGCATGAAAATTTATGATTTTGAAGCTTATCCAGCGGGCTATTACAATTGCGCCTCTAAAGGTCGTTTTTTTTTCGACTATTTTTGGTTATTGCGATTTGTCATGCCAGATTTCAATTCTTAAAATAGTGTTCCTTTTAACATTTCTGAGGCTTGAAGTCCTGATTTTCTTAAACAAGTTAAATGAGTATAAAATATTTATTTTCCTATTTGCTATTTTATGTTGATTCCATTAACATTTGCAAATAATGTGAATGCCCCCTCCAAAAAAAAAAAAACTAAGAACTTTTCAAAAACATCCCTCCAAAAATTTCTATGATGCAATCTGCGCTATCCTTCTTTACATTAAGGGCATCCCTGCAAATGAAACATAGAGCATTAGAAAAATTTCAGGCTTCATTACATTTCACCTTTCACTTTCAGGGTTTTTAATGTTGAGTCACTATCACCCCTGATTGACTTACTTTATTTAACCTTTTTATTAAATTTTGTTTTCTATAAACCTTTTATTTTGTTTAATTATCACATAACAAAAACTGCTATTTCAATACCAAATAAAATAAATATTAAATCGGGTAGTTTTTCCGTTGAGAATATTAACTGAAAATGACAGAGTTTCTCTCATACTGGACAAAAATCTTAAAATGTCTCTTGAAAATTCAGAACTGAGAACCAAAGCATTAAGAAATCCTTTTTTCATGGAAAGAACTTGGATTTGCATTTAAATGACTTTTTTTTATGTAATCAATTTGAATTTTAAATTTATTGAAGAATAGCAGTTACTATGAGCATAGAAAGCAAAAGCAATGAACTTATTTTTAAGTCATGTTTAAAATATTACAGGGGTGATTGTGTTCCGGTATTGTACTGGATTTCCGGTATTTTCATGATCGATTCTGGTATTTTCATGTTCGAAAATACCGGAAACCAAATATTTTTGATAATGCTTTTATCTTCCCACCTCTTTTTTTTCTTTTTCGAATTTTCGATGATTATACCGATAATTATTAATAATATTCATCAAATAGAAATGTTAAGATGAAAATTCTAATTGATTTTTATCTTACTAAATTATTTTATGTGCATCCGATATGAAATTAAAATTTTTCTCACTTTTGAACTTTTGATGCTTATTATCGTTAGGTAGGAGACAAATAAATGAAATGTAACAAATGCAACTTTCATTACTTTATAAATGCTTTCGCACAACAAACATTAATTCTGTTAGACTTCTGCTTTCTCCTTAAAATATTTTTTTGGAGACAATTGCTCCCCACCAGCTCAAAAGTAACTTTATTACTCATTTACAATTTAATTAAAGGCATATACAATATTTTGACAAAAACTATTTGAACATATGAAATGTGTTAGTTTATGAAAGGAAATTAATTATTATGTATGTATAATTATAAAATTAGGTGTGTTTTAAGTAATAGAGGCCTTGGTTTTGAAAAAACACTCCCCCCCCCCTTTTTCTTTAAAGCTTTTAGGTATTTTTTTATGAACTCACAATCACCCCTGATATTAGAACTGTGCTTCACAATTCTTCTATTCTGAAGTAGTGTAGTAAATCCTTTTTTTTTTTTTTTAACAATCATGATTGCTTATTTGCTTTCACTTGACCATCTCTGGTGTTAAGAGTTCTCAGATTACTGTGACAACAGGAATAAGTCTAGCTTGTTTTTTAATTTTAACTTTTGTCATCATGGTTAAAAATTGTCTGGTTTTTGTTTATTCTTTTTTCTTTTTTTCCTTTTTTGTTCCAAGGCTCAACTGAAAGAAATTTTACATTAAAAAACCTCGTTTTTAGAGTAAAATCATGTTTTTCAGAAAAATACTCACATAGATAAACTTAAAATAGCAAAATTTCATCTAAATGCACTTTCCATATTACTAATTCCCAAGATTAATGATTCGTAAGATAGTAAAACCACAACTGTATGTACTAAATATAATTTTTATGTTAAATGTATGGGTGCAAATTGACCCTAATAACTAATCTTTATTACTGTATTCAAACTTTCTTTGGGATATACCTCATATTACCTAACATACAAAGTCATCAATCATAACATGACTTGTGCATATTTCTTCTGCATTTCTATTCTGTTCCATTTGTAAAAACAAGAGACCCAAGGAGTAGGGTCTTACTGTGATTCTAAATTTTAATATAATAATGCTCTTATCTAGTCTTACTAATTCAATAGCATCTTTTGCTGCGTCAGCATCTACTATTTTCCCCCATTTGTCTTATTACTAATCCCTTTCTCCCCTGCAATTAATGCTAAGAATTTTGTTATAGATCGCATCAATGGAGCAGTATGCATTCCGTGCTTTTGCTGATGCTTTGGAGAGTGTTCCTCTTGCTTTGGCTGAGAATTCAGGTCTTAATCCAATGCTGGAAGTAACTTCCCTTAAAACGAGACAAATCAAAGAGAAGAATCCATGGCTTGGTGTGGACTGCATGGGAAAAGGAACTAATGGTAAAATTATTTTTTGATGCTAGTATTTTTAAACATTTGTTTTCCTTACTATGACAATGTGTTGTCCCCTAGCATAATATTTATACTTGTTAAATTTATTGTGTGCATACAGAGAGTCCAACAACCTTGAAGAAGTAATCAAAGGAAATAAAGAGGGTGAATAGAAAGGAATGTTAGTTTTTTTTTATTAAATGCTTTTCATTTTGTACGTTAAGAATCAACTGACGATGATATTAAATTACTGCCTAACTTATTTATCTAAAATATACATCTTCACATGTCTGGTGATGTCTATATGTCTTCCTTATGTCATCTCAGAAAGTACTAATTATATAGGTGAGTTAAAAATGTTTTGTTTTGCACAGAAAGATCTTGATAGAAGCCTTCAAATGTATCATGTAATGTTATTTAATGCATTTGTTCGTGACTGCTATATTTAAAAATTTTAAGCTTCCTCTTAAAATTTTTCTTTCTCTTTTCAAGAGAAAGAAATAAAAAATAACTGATTTAAATTTTATAAGTAATTTGAGCACACATGTGCACATTGCTGCATACACTTTTTCGAGTATTGGGAACCGCTGTTTTCAGTATAGAAATAGTTTTGAGCTACTAATTCTGAAAAGTTTCTGTGCAAATGCTTTCCTGCTGTAAAAAGTGGTTTGTAACTAACATCAAATTATGTGACTGTGCATCGATTTAGTTATTTCAAAACTTTTTGTGAAGAAAAGCTAAAAATTAGTAAGGTAAAAAAGTGGGAAGAAATATATCAAAACAATAGTCGCCATATAGAACCAAGATTTATTATTACTTCTTTTTTCATGGACTTTGTTTTAAAAAGTTGATGATACAACAGAGAAGAAACAATTTGTTCTGATGAAAATAAAATATTTAAATAAGTTATGAGATATTAATATGAAGTTTACTTTTAAAATGTTTTGTTTTTATTTATGCATTATTCCATACTTTATTTTTCTAAGATTAAAATTGTTCACTTAGGCAAAGTTTTTATAATATGTTTCTGTTTTTCAGATATGAAATCTCAAAATGTTATTGAAACATTAACTAGCAAGAAACAACAAATAAGTCTCGCAACCCAGCTTGTTAGAATGATTTTGAAAATTGATGACATAAGATCATCAGCAGATGGTTCAGAGTATTAGACTTTTGTGAAAGGAGTCAAAACACATCACTTCTATGTATTAACACCTTCAGTTTATGTATATTTCATCTTTTTTAATGTTCAAATGATTGCATTTTTACATTTGTTCTGCTGTGGCAAACGGGCCTAATAAATTAACTGCAAATCTATTTTTTTGCTTGTGTCTTTATGAACATTTGAATTTTCTCTCCTCCCCATGAAATTAGTCATATTGGTTAAATTACAATATTTTAGAAATATATTGAATGTGGTTGTAAGCAGTGATAGAAATACGAATTTGAATCTAGGCGCCATGATGACGTGTAGTATAAGTTTCTTGACTTTGAAATGAACAACTTAGGTGTCATTTTTAATAAACCAAATGTATATATGTATCCCTATGTTTAATAAAATATTTATTAAATGCAAATGCTACACTATCAATAGCATATGTATAAAAAAGAGCTGTAAAATATACAGAACAAAATGATTTCTTCAAGAAAAAATTCAATGTATTTTAAGAAAACTCACAAATGTATCCTTTCAGTCAATTACTAAGTTCATGTCAGGAAAGAAAACTTTTAGTGTAACTTGAGGTGTGAAATTTGGTGCATAGAGTTGGAAATCTATTCACTAATTTAAAAATTTTGGTTTTAAAATGACTAAAGACCACTTATTTCTAACACTGATTGAAAGAGTGAATCATTTTAGCTTAGAGATACTTCAAATAGATCGAAATTGTGAGTAGGCTTCCACAAATGAAAAAAAAAAAACAAATCCTCCCATAATTTTGAAAACTAGAACTTTAATTTATGGATTTCATTCATTATACATAAATTCACATTGACTATTAAAATATATTAGTTACAGAAAAAATGCACACACATTATAACTGTTTGATTTAAGCTAAAAGTTAAGTTATCCGCCACATTTATATTCTTTGCTGCCACATTTATAATTTTCGCTTGTTAAATGGAATTTGAGTTTAACCCATTAACCTCTGAAACTCAAAACCATCATTTGTTTTGATCCAAATCATAAAAGTTATTTTTAGCCCATACAACAGCATTATCCTGCAAAGGGTACAAAATTTCACTTACCTTTAGAAATATAGGGCGTTGCGTTGACGCAACATCAGCAGAAAAGGAGTATTGAATGCTAAATAGTTTTATTTGATATAATTCTTCAGTTTCAATGCGTTTTAGACAGTTAAAATTTGTATGAGCTTTGTTACGGTTTTGAAGCGTGCAGAGTGAAATTTATTTTTAAAAAATAACAAATTTCACTTAATTAATTTTAAGTTTAACAAAAACATGGTTATCCTAATTCATATATGATAAACTTCGCTGCAATTGGAGTGAAGAACATCACAAGCGTTGCAACTATAAACAGTTTGACTATGGCAATACTTGCAAAATAGTATTTTGTTATTTGTAGACCTTACTGTAAAATATTCCCAGACACTGGCATTGGTAAGCTGAATTTGCTTGGCTGTCCTGTATAGCTGAACTTCTCTTATGTGTATTATAATCAAATGGGTCTGTAAAAAATTAAGTTTAACCTCTCTTCTAAAGTCAAACAGTGACTTTTTATTTCCTTCTTCAGATGGTCTTGAAAGTTTCCAAGCATTTGTTGGTGCAACAGCGATATAATTTGAAAATGTGGGCCACCATTTTCAATTGGCTCTAATTCTGTAACCAGAAACATTCTTAACAGGCTCAATTTTACCATAAGTTGAACCCTGAATCATCATCAGTTTTTTTTTTCTTCAAAATTCTGTTCTAGTGCTTCTTCTAAAGTAAGATATCTTGTTCTGAGCATTTCAAAAGGCAGAGACTGAAAAAAAGCTTGCACTGTTTAAATATATAGAATAAAAATGAAATCTATTTCTTTCCGAAAAGCAGTTGAGACAAGTATTCTGACTATCCCTTTTTCACTGCACGTTTCGTGCACACAACAGGCTTTCGCTTTTCTTCACTTCCCCTCAGAATCAGTTTCTGTGTGGAATTTTCCGATAAAAGTGACATTGACTAAGAGAATTTAACATACAAACTTGGGATGCACCGATAAGCAAATTGGCCTATTACCGATTCATCGGCTGAGCCGCTTAATGATAAGGATAATCGTTTTTCTACCACCAATTTTACCATCACTTTTTTATCTCTTATGCAATTCCAAGTTTAGAAATACTAAATAGTTTATTTCTGGGGGAAGATTTTTTTCCGTTTTTCTGGTTTTCACAAAATAATTTCAATATTTTATCAAATTTCTTAGAACCAGTTTTCATATTAGTGTCAATAATATTATTAACACATTGTTAGTTATGTTGATTGGAAATAAAAATTTATAAAAAAAAAGTAGGGGTAGGGAGTGTGTGGTGAACACTCCAATTTAGGAGTACTTTTAATTCATATAGTTTAGTAATCAGTAGCAATTTAATTCAATACTTTTTCTTTGAAAGCACTGTGCTAAGGAGAAAACTATCGCCACATGAAAAATGTTGCATCATTGTCTATGTTAGTTATTCAAAGTAGAAGAATTTATTAAAAAAAAACATTATATCAACTGTGAGGATTATTAATACTGTTAATAAAATTATTCATCACAGTTTCCTAGTGAAAGTATACTTTAAAGAATAATATCCGAAAAATATTTTTCAGCTAATTAATCGGCTCGATTTTGCCGATTATTAATAATCGGCAAAGTGGCCGATTAATCGGTGCATCCCTAATACAAACCCGAACTTTTTTCTTTTCTAACTTTTTAATAGAAAAGTAGATCACACATTTAAGCAAGAAAAAACATGTTAGAACCGCAATTTTTATTACATATAAAATGAAATGTTTGAGGCAATTTCTTTACTTGACATGTTTTTATTGTTGTTCTTGAACCTAAAACTGAAATCGATACAAAAATTAGTTAAATAGCGAATTATTTATAACGACTGTTGCATCAATGCAACACCAGCGGGTAATGGGTTAACTTTGACAAAATTAGACATGTGCACACTTCAAGAGAAGAGATCTTTTTGTAAGTAATGATGGATTATCTGAACCAAAAAAAAATAATAAGGTGAAAAAATTATAGATGCTGTACTGATGAGTTATTAATTTGTTAAAATAACATTATATAAACTTTGGATGTTGAGCATGTAGGTTCGATTCTGGTATGGGAAGTAACAATATTTTTTTCTCAATTTTGCATTTTAGTTTTACTAAAAATAAATAGTTGTAGCTTTTGGTAGTGTGTTAAATGTTTTTTATTCAAGTGTAATGAGTGTTATATTTCTTCCAAATTTGTATTTAGAAAATTAACATGAGAAAACAAATCCCAAGTTGCTTTCTTTAAACTTTACCACAAAAATTCAATTGCCTAGCCAAAAGGATAAGAAAACTAGACTTAAATTGGCTGCTTTATAAAGTTATTCTTAAATCAGCACCTTTACTCAGTTTACGCATGAATGCATATTCAACACAAAACAAATGCTGGTTCGTGTTAATAGCAAAAGAAATATTTAAATCTTTCTCAGGACTGATTTTAGCTGTGCACGTGCAGATGACATGATGTAATGCTGTACCTGGTAACTTAAGGCAGTTATAGTGGATCTGTGTAAGAAAGAACGCCGACTTTTCAAATAGGTAGCTTTTTTTACTTCCTTTTACGTAGTAAAGGAAGTTTTGTGATCGCGAAAAAAAAAATCACTCAAATTTGAGTCTAAATTTTGATTTTGCTCACCCCCGAATGAATGTTCAGTGGTTTTTTCGACCTGTCAGCACGTGCATATGTACCTACCAACATATAAACAGCCGTCAGCCGAAAAATTCTTTTCAACCACCCCCGAGTTAATTACGACGAGTTTTCTCGTGACGTCTGTATGTGCGTATGTGGCTCGCATAACTCAAAAACTATATGCCGTAGAAGCTTCTAGCTTGGTATGTATGCTCTGAGGATGGTCTAGTTGTGCACCTCCCCTTGTGGTTGCATTTGAATGTTCCCAAGGGGGTGTTATGCCCCTTTTTTGGGGTAAATCAGTGTTAATTTTAATGCAGACTCAAGTGATATGAATTGGCGCTACCACTTGGCGATATGTCGCCAAGTGTTTGGCGACATATCTCCAAGTTGGCGACAAATTTGGCGAAAAAATTATTTTTTGAATTTGGGTTCAACTTGGCGCTATTGGCGATATTTTGCGAAAAATTCACTGAATGATATTAAAATCAGCAATATTTAGAAAATTAACTATTGTAAAATATTTTTTGCATTGTTTCGTGGCAGATTAGGGGAAAAAATATTTGAATTGTTACCTTTCTCACTCCAAGCACTTTTTTTAACACTTAAGGCAACTACTAAGAAATTTACACGTAAAAGGAAGTAGTGTGGGGTCCATACCAGATTTTCATAAGACTGATTTCATAGTATTGAAAGGGCTAAATAATGAAATGTTGCAATATCTTCACATTTAAAAAGTGAACAATAATGAAATGTTACATTATCTTCACATTTAGAAACTAAACAATTGCTCTTAAGATATCACTTCTATTATTCAAATATTCCTTTTTAAAGTTTAACTTTCTTGAGAAGATATTTAAATGGGTTTCTTAATATGAATTGTTTTAAGGTAGAAGATAGCAAGATAATTGAACTTTCATTCAGTTGGTATGATCAATGGTGAAGCTGAAATCATTCTTCAAGCCAACCGCAGGTGTAAAAACTAGAGTATGGTCATACATGGTTCATACATTTGAATTAAAATGTTCCCGTTAGTGGGTCATAGCTGAATGTTCCACGACCTTAAAATGCACCTCATTCAAGAATTCTATGCTTTATTAGTATGCCAAAACTTTATAAACATCCAAATGATTTTAATAGAGATAAAATTTAAACCTTGAAACGCATTGCTAGTTTAAGTTCTTAAAAATATTCTCATTGGATTCCTCCTCAAAAGGAAATTGCCTATCATCAGTAGTAGGCACAAAGCTGAAATGAGTATCTAAAAGTTGGGGCAAACCTAACTTAGCATAATTGGAAAATTTAGTTTCTAATCATTGAATTTAAAAGCTGCCTGGATTACGTTTATTTCAAATATAGTTCCAGCTTATTGACGATTCAAGTCTAGATCCACAGAAAACTCAGTTGCCGAAACATCACTAGCGAAAACCGGAATGGAATCCCTCATTTATGTTCATAAGACGTCATCCTTATTTTTATAACAGTAAAACTTTATATACCCAGACTAATCGAGATCAGGCTATTCGGAGCACACTGTAGAAGTCTGATTTGCTGCCCAACTCATTGCCTGATAGCTTGATATTTTTGACTCATCTGCCGAGTGCCAAGAATGCTGAGACGCACTATACTAGCTGTAATGGAACCCTGAATTTTGATTTCGAATAAATTTCGTGCCCTTTGCTTTACATTTTTTATTTGACTTTAAAATTATAACCCACTTCGTAAGAAACATTCGATCGTATGAATTTCCCCGCCTTTTTTTCTTTTCTTTTCTTTTTGCAATGTTTTTTTTTTATTTCTTCTGAATTTCAAATGCGTTCTAGTCCGATTTGTTTGCACTAACAATGCGCTTGCGAGGGATGTAATCTGATTTTTCCTTCTAGCCAAACAATCTCAGCACAGTTTTTTTTTTTTTTTTTCCGTACGTTTATTTCAAGTTTTTGTTGGAAAAAAAGTGCTAAGTAAAACTTTGAACTTTTTACGAATGTTTTTAAAAGTTTGGAGCGTTGAAGAGGGAAAAATAGTTAAAAAATAGTATCATGTGCAGTCCGTTTAATTTCGAACTTCCTCTCAACGGCTGGTAGAATCAATTTGAGAGCGGAAATAATCGCCATCCACATAAGGCTTGAGAAACCATTTAAGTTCTAGTGAAATTGCAGAGAGCTTTATAAGTAGCTTTCAACTTAAAGGAAAGGAAAGGACAAATGTAACTTTTCTTTCTACATGAAATAATTTTCTTTTGACTTAAAAATAACACTTGATTATGTACCTAAAATTTGAAGAACGCACTTCCTTCCTTTTCCCCCAAAGTATGTTTCATCATTTTCGCCAGCTTACTAAATAAATTGCTTATGTTACTAGCAAAATATGAGAAAACTCAAGTTTTTACGGTTATGCCAGCGACTTTCCGAAATAAAAGGTAGAATATAAAAATGACTACCAGATTTTGAGTAACTTGAAAACCTACTATACTGCAAAAAATGAGCCGTTGTTTTTGCAGTGTAATATTGGCAGCCGAGGTTACAATTTAAAATTTCAGAATGCACAGTATAAATTAAAACCAACAATTTTATAGTTTCTTACTGTAAAGTTAGAAATTTTAGTTTATTGCCGTAAAATTTAGCAATATTATACTGTAAAAACAACAGTATAACTGCCAGCCGAGATTCCAGTTTAAAACTGTAAATTCACGGTAATAAAATAAAATTTGCTGCAAAATTAGCAATTATACAGTTTAGTGCTGTAAAATTCGTTATTTTACAGTTTATTATTGTAAAATTAGAAATTTTTACAGTTAATTACTATAAAATTAGCTGTATTATGCTGCAAAAACAACATTTATTTTTACAGTGTACAAATACCGGCATAAAACTATACATTCGAGCCGTGATTTAAGTCAAATCGTTTTAAAAACCAAATATGAAATATTTTTTATATCTCTTTTAAAGCCTTGAATACGCGGGTATATTCCTCCTTCAGCGTTTTGCTGTACAAATTACACTTTTGAATTGACTTAAACCCTTTAAGGACATAAAAATTCAATATTTATTTTACAAATTAAAGAATAAAAATAATTTAAAAATTTAATTTTTTTTCTTGTTATTGAGATAAGTGAGATAAATTCTTAGTGTTAGCAAAAGAAAAAAAAGAAAGAAATATCGTTGTTTAAAAAATACACTGTTATTTTATTTTGAACTAGCGAAACCCGCACGGCTTTGCCCGTGGTATAAAATTAAAAGTTCATTTGTAAAATAATTGATATAGCAGAAAAAATGCTCTATTTTAGTTATAATTCAACTATAATTCCTTCAAAGTATGATATAAAAATCTGATATGGACCCCACACTACTTAATTTTACGTGTAAATTTCTTAGCAGATGCCTTAAGTGCTAAAATAGTGCTTGGAGTGAGCAATGTTTTACAATGATTAATCTCCTAAATATCGCTGATTTTAACATCATTCGGTGGATTTTTCGCAAAATATCGCCAATAGCGCCAAATTGAACCAAATTTAAGAAAAATTTTTTTCGCCAAATTGGCGTCAAACACTTGGCGACCAAAAGCTTGGCGATGTATCGCCAAGTGATCGCGCCGATTCATATCATTTTGTCTGCATTGAAAACACTGATTTATCCCATAAGAGGGGTAAAACACCCCCTTGGGGACATTCGAATGCAACCCCAAGGAGAGGTGCACAAAAATAAGCCAAAAGAGAAAATAAGAACAATTTTGTTGCTCACAGAAACCAACAGAAATCTTACCAAAGTTTAAAAAAAGAAGAAAGTTTTCTTTCCCAGCTTTAAAAACAAAACAATACATTTTCCGAAATGAAACACTTTAAAAAGAACGATGCAATAACGCAATTGATACGATATTTGGTTAATCTGTGCTTTAGGTACCCTTTTCTCGCTAAATGGGCGATAGGCGCGCCAAGCGTGGTAACCCTGACTATTTTGCGTAGTTTCTCTCGGAGCTTTCAACTCCGCGAGACACGCAAAAAACGCGCTAGTTGGTGACGTTTTGAAAACGCGCCAAGCATTGTCCCAAAGCACATTTTCATCGGGAAAAGACAGGGTTGCCAGAGAATTGAAACAGAAAAATACTACGCCTCCTCTAAAAAAATATACTACAAAATACTACTGTTTCCAAACGTTGCCAAAATCAATATTGCTGAAATGCGACATCTATGAAAATGAGAAAAAAAAAAAAAAAAAATCTGCCAAATCTTTTAATTAAGTCATTAAAGTATATTGGAAACAAGGTTGCCAGAAAAATATTACGCTCCTTATTTGGGCCGAAAAAATGCTACCGTAGTATCAAAAATATTACGTCTGGCAACGCTGGAAAAAGAACGAAACAAAAATAAGTATGAACACGTAACCATGGTACCAACATGAAAAGTTGATTTCCGTTGATAAAATAATTCATTTCATCTCTATTTTCAAACAAATTTTATTCTCGAGCTCAACCATTTTAGAATCGTTTGGCTTGCTTTACTGAAGGTAAGCCTTGAATTCCGGGATTCTAAAAACAATTATTACAGCTCTCCTGATGATCGTAGAAACTCCGAAAACACTTCATTTTGTGCAGAAAGTTTCAAGCTTTCGAATGACATAAGACTTGAAAATGTGTAGGAAATATTTCTTCCCTATTTTATCGAATTTCCGCTAAGAATTCGAATAGAAAAAGAACGAAATAGAATTTTCGAAAAATCGCTTCGAGGTGACAAACTATATGCTACAAACTAATTTTGTGCCAAGTGTCATGAAAATCGACCGAACGGTTTTGGCGCTACGCGCGTAACAGACAGACGGAAAGACAGACCCACCTTCAGTTTTATTATAGACTAGCGGTACCCGCACGGCTTTGCCCGTGGTATAAAATTAAAAATTCATTTGTAAAAAATTGATATAGCAGAAAAAATACTCTATTTTAGTTATTCAACTATAATTCTTTTAAAGAATGATATAAAAATTTGCATGGACCCCACACTACTTCCTTTTAAGTGTAAATTTCTTAGTAGATGCCTTAAGTGCTAAAATAGTGCTTGGAGTGAGCAAGATAACAATTCAAACATTTACATCCCTAGTTTGCCACAAAACAATGCAAAAAAATGTTTTTCAATGATTGATCTCCTAAATATCGCCGATTTTAACATCATTCAGTGGATTTTTCGCAAAATATCGCCAATAGCACCAAATTGAACCCAAATAAAAATAATAAATTTTTTCGCCAAATTTGCCGCCAACTTGGCGATATGTCGCCAAATTGGCGTCAAAAACTTGGCGACTAAAAGCTTGGCGATATTTCGCCAAGTGCTCGCGCCAATTCATATCACTTTTGTCTGCATTGAAATTAACACTGATTAACCCCATAAAAGGAGTAAAAACCCCCTTGGGGAAATTCGAATGCAACCCCAAGGGGAGGTGCACAAAAATAAGCCAAAAGAGAAAATAAGAACAATTTTGCTGCTCATAGAAATCTTACCAAAGTTTAAAAGAAGAAGAAAGTTTTCTTTCCTAACTTCAAAAACAAAATAATAGAAATTTCGTGCATTATTCTTCACCATGATAATAAAAACAATAAACATCGACAAACATCAACCAGCAAATGATAAATTAAAAGCCAAACTCGTTCACTCAAGCCATTTACTGCAATTTATATTGAAATAAAAAAAAAGGAAATAAAATATGTTTTGCCAGACGATAAATTTAGAATGGTTTACTATCATGTTGTTTCTTTTTTGACCTCATTTTAGTTAAACAATGTTTCCCTCTTCTACACAACTCGTCAGATCGCCAAAATATCTCTAAACTCACAAAAATGGTACGCGTCAGTTTCTTCCTTCTCTACCTTTTTTAAAGAAAGGACTCTATTTCTCATTTGATTGACAGGTGCCATCTTATCACGATTTTATTCTATTTCATTTGACTAATTTTAAAAAGGCTTGGAATTTGGATTGCTACAAAAACAAATACATTTTTAAAATTATTAATGGAAAAAGAACGAAACAAATAAACGAAATAAAAACGTAACCATGGTAACAACACTAAAAGTTGATTTCCGTTGATAAAATAATTCATTTCATTAACCATTTTAGAATCGTTTGGCTTGCTTTACTGAAGATAAGCCTTGAATTTCGGGATTCTAAAAACAATTGTTAAAGCTCTCCTGATAATCGTAGAAACTTCGAAAAAACTTCATTTTGTGCAGAAAGTTTCAAGCTTTCGAATGACATAAGGCTTGAAAATGTGAATGAAATATTTCTTCCCTATTTTATCGAATTTCTGCTAAGAATTCGAATAGAAAAAGAACGAAATGGAATTTTCGAAAAATCGCTTCGAGGTGCAAAACTACATGCTACAAACTAATTTTGTGTCAAGTGGCATGAAAATCGACCGAACGGTTTGGGCGCTACGCGCGTAACAGACAGACAGAAGGACAGAAAGAAGGACAGAAAGAAAGAAAGACAAACCTTCAGCTTTATTATTAGTAGAGAGTAGAGAAGAGATAGAGAGTAGAGAAGAGATAGAGATAGAGAAGAGAAGAAACATTGCTAATAAAAGACATTGACCGAAGACATTGCACTTATTCTACATCCTTCTACTTTTTTTCAAGATTTCTTTTAAATTTGAGATAAAATGTAAGTTATATCATTAACTGTCCAAATATATAATTCTGAATGGGGTATTTAACAAACCGAAATTTGCAAAGTTGTTAAAGTTTTGCTTTGTTATTCGTTTTGAATCCTATAGAATAGACACATACGTTCCATCAATTTACATAAAATCTACTGACCAAACTAATTTTAGCAAAACTTGGCATAGACGTTATTTACATAACCATATAATAGTGTTATGTGTAAAAAAATGTCCATTGCCATTTAGTTTATGGGCACAAAACGGTTACAATATATAATTATTCAAAAGTATGCAATAAAACGGCAGAAATTGGTACACAGTGGATTATTTTCAAAACTTTGAAAATCCTTGATAAAATTCTCCGAAGAGTTAGTTTCGAAAGCCTTGGAGTAATAATAAAAAGTGAAAAATAAAGAAGACATTCAGGAAATGTTGACTTGTTTTTATTTTCATTCAAACATTTTACAAACAATGAAGCTTTAGGAATGCATGTAAGAAAACTGGTATTGGTTTCTGCTTGGGGCTTTGTTGAGTCGCGGGAACGTTTTCAAATGCAAACTACATTTTTTTAACTCATAAATAATGCAAGAAACAAACATGAAACTTACTGGAAGATGATGAATTTAACAAAACCTAATGTAAAATTTAAAGAACCCCTACAACAATTGCCTCACCTCCTATTAAAATAAACCTCACGGGCTAGAAGACATATGAATTTGAATGGATATATTGACATTTTTTAGATAACTTGGAAAAACACGGAAAAAGAAAGATAGTCACAACTCCGAATATTGATAGTCAGAGTCAAGAGGGGAAATTTTAAATCCATTTAAAAAAGCCATGATTTTATTTTTACAAACTGGCAACAAATAAGCATTTCAAATCACTTATTATTTCTTTAACAATGAAATCGTTACCAATCGCGTGAATAAAAGAATTACACTTAAAATTTCGCATAAAAGGTTATAACTTCTATGTAACTTGGAAGTTTCGAACAAATTCTATGAGAAGCAAGAAAAATTCGCTCTTTTAATACTAATATTTTAAATGTGAAGAAATTTACATGTGCGAGTTCCGTCTGGGGCATGAAAACGATAAATTTAACAAGAGCTAATGTGAAATTGACAATTCAATAATATCCTACCTTCATTGCTTCACCTCCTGTTAAAATGAATTTCGCGAACCAGAAACATAAATTTCAATATATTTTAATAATAATTCTAGATAAAATGTGAAAACACGAAAAGAAAAGTCACAAAAGCAGAGTCAAGAGGGAAAATTGAAAATCAATTTTAAAGTCCGGATTTCGTGTACTAAAACCAATTACAAGCATTTTATTTGTTACTAGCGGTACCCGCACGGCTTTGCCCGTGGTATAAAATTAAAAGTTCATTTGTAAAAAAAATGATATAGCAGAAAAAAATACTCTATTTTAGTTATAATTCAACTATAATTCCTTCAAAGTATGATATAAAAATTTGGTATGGACCCTACACTACTTCCTTTTACGTGTAAATTTCTTAGTAGATGCCTTAAGTGCTAAAATAGTGCTTGAAGTGAGTAAGATAACAATTCAAACATTTGCATCCCTAGTTTGCCACGAAACAATGCAAAAAAATGTTTTACAATGATTAATCTCCTAAATATCGCCGATTTTAACATCATTCAGTAGATTTTTCGCAAAATATCGCCAATAGCGCCAAATTGAACCCAAAAAACTTTTTTTTTCGCTAAATTGATTGCCAACTTGGCGATATGTCGCCAAATTGGCGTCAAACACTTGGTGACCAAAAGCTTGGCGAGATATCGCCAAGTGGTCGCGCCAATTCATATCACTTTGGTCTGCATTGAAAGCCCTGATTACCCCATAAAAGGGGTAAATCACCCCCTTGGGGACATTCGAATGCAACTCCAAAGATAGGTGCACAAAAATAAGCCAAAAGAAAAAATAAGAAAAATTTTGTTGCTCACAGAAACCAACAGAAATCTTACCAAAGTTTAAAAGAAGAAGAAAGTTTTCTTTCCTAACTTCAAAAACAAAATAATACATTTTCCGAAATGACATATACTTTAGAAAGAACGTTGCAATATCGCAATAAGATAGAAGTAAATATACTGAAATAGAATTGAATGCCAAATTGTAAAAAAGTCGCCAAAAAAATAATTTTTAATATTGTCTTTCATTATTTATTAAATGCAATTATTGCTGCAAATTACAGTCCAACAATAAATAATCACATTGCAAAAGTATATATGGAGCAATTTTTTCTTTTAAACTCAACTGATCCTAAAAATTTTTAGTATTAGTCATAGAAATTTCGTGCATTATTCTTCACAATGATAATAAAAACAATAAACATCGACAAAGATCAACCAGCAAACGATAAATTAAAAGCTAAATTCGTTCACTCAAGCCATTTGCTGCAATTTATATTGAAATAAATTAATAATGAAGTAAAATATGTTTTGCAGACGATAAATTTAGAATGGTATCCTGTATTTAAAGGAAAGGACTCGATTTCTCATTTGATTGACAGGTGCCATCTTATCACGGTTTTTAATATTTCATTTGACTAATTTTAATAAGGCTTGGAGTTTGGATTGTTACAAAAACAAATACATTTTTAAAATTATTAAGGGAAAAAGAACGAAATAAAAACGTAACCATGGTAACAACATGAAAAGTTGATTTCCGTTGATAAAATAATTCATTTCATCTCTATTTTCAAACAAATTTTATTCGCGAGCAAAGCCATTTTAGAATCGTTTGGCTTGCTTTACTGAAGGTAAGCCTTGAATTTCGGGATTCTAAAAACAATTGTTACAGCTCTCCTGATGATCGTAGAAACTTCGAAAAAACGTCATTTTGTGCAGAAAATTTCAAGCTTTCGAATGACATAAGACTTGAAAATGTGTATAAAATATTTCTTCCCTATTTTATCGAATTTCCGCTAAGAATTCGAATAGAAAAAGAACGAAATGGAATTTTCGAAAAATCGCTTCGAGGTGCAAAACTACATGCTACAAACTAATTTTGTACCAAGTGGCATGAAAATCGACCGAACGGTTTTGGCGCTACGCGCGTAACAGACAGACAGACAGAAGGAAAGACAGAAGGAAAGACAGAGAGACAAACTTTCAGCTTTATTATTAGTAGAGATCTTCTGACGCCATATGGATGAGATCTAGATGTCAGGTAAAACCCAATTCGTTAACCTCTAATCAAATTATTTCTATGTATGCTTTTGACATGTTTTCTTAAAAAAATCTACTTAATAAGTATACAATTAAACCAACACACAAAAAATAAATAAATTAATTAATTAAAATAAGAAAAAGAATCTTAACCTCTTTCTCACTTACAAACAGGGACGTCCAGACCTTACGTTTTTGTGAGGTCGGAAATTCTTAATTTTCCGAATGGAACTCTAAATTTTGCTGAATGATAAAATACTACTATACACACATAAGTACATTCAATGGAAAAGGGACCAAAAAACATTTAACAATTGTAAATTATGTTTCCAATTTTGCTAAATTTTCAAGTAGAATTTACCGAATAAGGAAATTTTTGGGAAGTCGCAGTGAACTCCACCTCCCGTAACCTCCCAACAGGGCGTCCCTGCTTACAAACTAAATTAATTCAAGGGTAGATAACGACCATATTGCTAAAATATAAAATTGATTCAAATGACAGACAAGCTGCAGAAACTGTTCTAGTAGAACGACCTATTTGTTATTCAAGCTATCAATAAAAATTGATCCTCCTAATAGATTATACGCGTCAGTAGCATCTTCAAACAACAAGATAAAGAGAGTGATTCGATTGCATCCCCAGATTTGTGCAGAGAACATGGATCTCGAGAACTACAGATCTGAGAACCGCATCTCTTTTGTATTCTCCAATCGTCAGGAAGTGTGCTAAATGAGAATGTGGAGGCATTTCACCCATAGGCGTCAACCAAATCTGGCTTTCTCATGCAAATACGAATAAAAGCGGAACTGGTGAGTTCCGCCCTTAGGATATCAAGGACAAAAGATGTGTCGTTGCCTTTTATTAATCTCGTCTGGTTTTCCTTTCGTATTTCAGGTCAGAACGAAAAGGTCCCCTTTGTCGCAAGACCACGCCTAATATCTCTTTCCCGTTTAGAATATTGCATTTTAATAGCCTTGTTACCTAACGGGAGAGCAGGCGAATTTTCGATGTGGAAAACTGGTTTGTAATAAGCGAAGATTAAAAGATTTGAGGAAATTGTTTAGATAATTCTAAATGCCAGGTTTCTATACTAAATACTCTGGTATGTCTAAGACTGCAAACTGGTAAAAAGTAAAGCTGAAAGGGAAAACTCTTTACTTACCAGTGGCGGATGGTAACAATTTTAAAAGTTGACTTTTTTGATTGGCCACTTTTAAAAAGACAAACTCGGAGTGCTAAAGGAATACAGGGTGAGTATAACCCATAAAAGGAAACATGGGGTGAACGGAAAGCAAACTCTATTATTGAATTTGTGATAATTTTTGAATCTAAATAGTTGGTGAGTGAAGACTAGGTAAAATATAGAAGACATTCTCAGAGTTCCGTGAGTTTGCCAACAACTATGTAGGCGTTGTTATTGTTTGAAAATGGCACCATGAAAAAAGTTATTTTTAAAGTTTATTTACCTGTCCAGCAGATCAGCTAATGTGAAGGAAATGTTTTCAACTAGTTTTATCAGTCATGTTAGAGGGTACGAAAAATATTTAGTCATGAATTCAGGGACGTCATTTCAAATTTTTGCAGGGGGGGGGGGGGCAAAGGGTAAAAACACAATACAATTTCACCGGTAAACAACAAAAACCACGCCCACTTATATGTAAATATAATGATTTCTCAAAGTCAGGGCGGGGGGCAAATGACCCCCCCCTGCTCCCCCTAAATGACGGGCCTGCATGAATTTCAACTTCACTGCTAATGTGCAATTTAGGTGTTTCCGTTAAACTATACATGCTGTACTATGAGGTAAATGGAAGCAACTGAGTTCTTCCTTCTTCTAATTTTTTTTTTTTTTTTGGAAAATTAAATTTTGCTCTAAATTAAACTTTTGGTTGTACACCGCAATTAGAAAAGAACTTGAACTTTTTGTTTTGGTGTAAATCTGATGGATATGAATCACTCGCGCTTGTACAAGTTGACTTTGATCCTTTATTCGCAAGAGCGAACTTTTCCCCGTTTGTCAATAGCGTCACAAAGAGATTTAAGCACATAATAAATCATCAACAATGCTCGTGTTTGGACATGAGCTGACCAAAAATAGATGCATTTAAATCTTTGTGCAGATAATCAACAGGAAAAGAGTGTTTTGACGCGCTTATTTCAAAAATTTGTTGTAATATATTTTGCAGCATAATAACTTTTGGTGAACTTTGTAGATTTTCCAATTTAAATAAATTCCCTGTAATTCGAGCAATGTGATTTATATTAATCTGAATTAGCCGGATTCTACTGTACTTACGAATAAGCTTAAATGTTCTAATAAATAGTTAAGTTTTATTTTCACTTGATTAAAACTAAAATCATTTCATCCTCTTCCGCTATGATAACAAATTACATATTTTAACACAGCTTAATTACGGAAGACGCAAATTATTCTGAGCAAATGTTTTCAAGAAGCAATTAAGCCTGATAACTGCCCTTTTTGAAGCCATATACGGCTTGTTTGATGACTATAATTTTGATGATAATCTTGCGAGTAAGTGTGATTACCAAGATGAATTAAAGTTCTTTGGTTAAAATTATGCACATGAATTTAACATCTAAATGAGTATTTTTCACATGGTTTCCTGGTGAATCAGTATCATCAACAAAACCGCCTTGTGTATTAAAATGGTGTCAAAGAATAAGAACACCGGCGGGAACTCGTTCGTCGAACTGATAATGATTTCAGCGTTTGGTGTTCTATCAAAATTGCCTCGAATCATTAGAAGTCAGTTAACGGTTGGAATGTTTGCTCTCTTCTTCATAAACACAGGAGAAATGAGGAAAAACAAAGACATAATTATCGCTTTTGGCACAAACACACACGCCTATAATGAAAAATAAATAAAAATAAAAGAAGGAGAAGAAAGAAAGAAAGAAAAGAGTAACATTTCATCTGCTCCTTTTTTTTTCATTTATTTGCTCTAAAAACATATTTTGTTCTATTCAGAATGAAGTACCTATCTTCAGTGGTGTAGCAGCAGATTTCTCAAGGGAGGTGTCCAGGTTAAAAATAGCCAAATCTGATACTTGTCAAAATGCAAATATAGAAGCAATCATAATTTGATGTTTTACTTCATACATAATGCATACATCGAATTGAAGAATGATGAAAAACATCTTGTAAAGGGGAAGAGAATAGCTTTTGCTTTCATTATGGGAGTGTGGAAAAACTTTTAAGTTATTTTAATAGCAACACTGTTCACTAAAGAATTCAGTATAAATAGCCTATAAATGTCTGTAGAATGGCACTCTTCTACTTAATTCAGTTTGAAAACTAAGTTTCGCGACAGATTCATTTTCAGCTTCCACTGAGGGTTCCGGACACAGAGACCACCCCTTTTCATACGCCAATGCACCGTATAAGCTGCAAAAAATATTAATTTCATAATTATATCTCATTTGGGTGAGAGAATATGTTAACATTTTTAAAGTGCAGATGAGGTGACAAGATTGGAAACAGGGCTTGTTCTGCTGTTTTTTATTTCCCTATTCTTGATTTGATAAATTATGTACAAACGCTTTTATTTTTCACACAAATAGTCTCTCATTTTTCTAAAAATATTTGCTACTTTAACCACCCGGAAATGTCATTAGTTTTATGAAGTTGAAAATTATGTCTTCAAGTAATCAATAAAAAAGGAAAGAATAATAATTTTATTTTCTTATTTTCTTTAATTGTATGCAAAATATTAGTTTTAGTTCTAATTAACTGTTTTTTTAACTCTGAATAATGGTTAACATATACTTTTAGAAACATATTTAGCTCTGCTGCATGTCTTATAGCTTCAAAATCTAAATTGCATGACTCCTATGTAGGGCTGCAGCCTCCCCCGAAATTATCAAAAAAGAATTTAAAACTTTTTAACTATTATCTTTTTTTTTCTGAAATCGCGATATGAGAAAAAAATTCTGTAGAGAAAATTTAATTGTTGGAAAAGATTCAAAGAAAAAAAAGAAGTAAATTATTTTTTTTTTTGATAAGTCCATTGTACTGTTTGTTACGTTTATGAGTATCTTATAATTCAATTTTGTTTATTTTTGTTGCAAATTTGTTTCAGAAACACAGATTAATGCTTATTCTTTCATTTGATTCTGTTCAATACATTTCAACACATGTAATTGAAGCATAGCATTAGGAACAATAGTAAAAGAAATAGCAAAATTAATGTTATTAAATCGCAAATTGCCAAAATATTGCATGCACTTGTTGGGGAACACCTACTTTAACTAAGAAAACTTCCCAAATCTTAATTTATCTTTTCCTATTTTTATTAAAACGCTTTACCTCTCAGACACAACAATAATTGTAATGATAAAAAAAATTAATGGTGTATTTTTGTCATCTTAAATTAGCATTGATATCCGAAATTCAAAAAATTAATTTTTTTTTGAGCTACATTTTATAAGGTGCCCTGACCTCTTCTCTCTAAGTATCGGCTCAGCCCCCTCCTGAAATGATTTATCTGCATAAGCCACTGATACCGTGGATTAAATAAATTTCAAACAATTAATATTAATAAATTTAAAAAAAAATACAAAAATCCGACTAAAATGAAACATAAATAAAAACACTCCCAATCAAGCCAACTTATATATAAAAAAAATCAGAATCAAAATTAGTTCATCCGTCAAGCTGCTAAGATGCCACAGAGACACATGCTGAGCGACACCCTTTCCTCTTCATCTTCTGCATCAGGAGTTAAAAATAAATGCTGAGTTTAAAGTCGTACATACATTTAGTCTCATTAGCAAACGCGTGGACGATTCATCTTAATATATAAAAATTACGTGTCCCTGTGTTTGTGGCCAATGGACTCCTCAGCTACTGAACCGATTTTAACCAAATTTTGCACGCAGTTTCAGTTTGGTCCAACTTAAATGATAGGACAGTTTTTATCTCAATTTAGGACCGCAATATGTTTTTTATTGCAAATTATCTATTTAGCTAAAATGTCTTATTGACTAAGCCTTTTTACTAAGCCTTTTTTGACATGGCTGAGCGACATAAAGCACACGTTCTGGCAGCTTCCGGAGAGCAGTAAACAGGTTGTAAGTAAACGGTGTGTTGAGTGTTATTTGACTTTTTTGTGAAGTAAATTATAAACAAATGCGTTACTTCCCTTGAAATTTATATGTGATAAGCTGTCAGAAACGATTGTCACTTAAGAGTTTTTACGCCTCTGATGCAGAGAGGTGGAAAGCACTTGGTGGGATAGCTCCTGGACTGCATTTAAGTGGCTGTTCTTCTTACTACTATTATATATACAAAAGTTTGTTTGGATGGATTTATGGATGGAGCAGTCAGTTGATAAGCAGTCCGAAAAAATTATCTCTTTAGCTAAGCCTTTTTTGAGCCTCTGTCGCCGGGCGACATAAAGCACATGTTCTGACAGCTTCTGGAGCGCAGTAAAATAGGTTGTAAATACAGAAACAATAATGAATGATTAATGTAGGTACTTATTATTATTATTTTTTGTATTTTCTAATAAAAAAACCCAATGAATTCAAAAATTTGCTTATTTATTGCCTTTAAGGCGGAACAGAGTTCGCCGGGTCAGCTAGTTTAAACTATATTCTTCCAATAACCTGCTAAATCTACTTGAAATCTAGTAAAACAAGTATTCGTTTTTATTTTTAAAAAATGAGGTTAGTTCCAACATTCATAGTAACGGTTAAAGAATTTCTGCTAAAAATAAAAGCCAACCGTTTCAACACATTTCTGTAATTCTTTACTTTCATTTAAACTCTCAAGCTGCTGTGTAAGAAAATTCCAAAAGGCACAGATTAGTTTTGGGTAAAGGGCGGAACACAGTCTCCGGATAAAGTAGCTTTGTAGGAATTTCAATCAAATAAGCTGTTCGGTATTTGCTCGCATTTCTGCATTAGCTTAGGTTATTTTTGCTTTAAAAGTTTTTTAGTTAAATCAGAAAGGTGACAAGCTATGATTATAAACTTTTGTACGTCTTCTTCGAAGGTTCCTGGTTTATTCCAAAAACGTGATTGGCTTTTATTAGGAAGGTTTCTGAATTCTTCAAAAAGATTCCAGTTTAATTTCAGGAAAGTGAGTGACTGTTAGTAGTGAACTATCCTGTTTTTCTTTTTCCAGATTTTCTACTGGTATAATTTAGGCACATTAGCTTCAAATTAGTTTCTAGGAACGATTGACATTTTCTGCAGCTCAAATGTGAATAACTTTTCAACAATCCATTGTGTTGTTAATGGTATTTTTTGGCTTGTCAATGTACGCCTCTTCTATGACATACGCTCCTTACTGAGACAATAAATGAATAAATAAATATTTTTACTGGAAAATTTTAAAACTTAATCGCATTATACAGAAGTAGAGTCCATGTCCTTTATAAAATGTACGCAACGAAGCAAGAATCTAACATACATGCAATATACCGAGATCCCGGTTATGCAAGCCAATGACTTTCGTCTTCATTATGAACTCCTCAGTCTGGCATAGACGGCGATACACTAAAAAACAAATCTTGTTTTTACAGTACAAATACAGCAAATTTTACAGTAATTTTACAGGAATAAACAGTAAAACTGTTAATTTTACAGTAATAAACTCTAAAATTGCTAATTTTACAGTAGTAAACTGTAAAATTGTTAGTTTACAATAAGAAACTGTAAAATTGCTAGTTTTACAATTTATTACTGTGAATTTGGCAGTTTTAAACTGGAACCTCTGCTGTCGGTATTATGCTGTTCTTTTTGCAAGATAATACAGCTAGTTTTATGGTAATAAACTGTAAAATCGCTAAATTTACCAGTAATAAACTGTAAAATTACTGGTTTTACAGTAATAAACTGTAAAACTTCTATATTTACAATTTATTACTTGTGCTTTTACAGTTTTAAACTGGAACCTCTGCTCCCAGTATCATACTGTAAAAACAAGTTTGTTCTTTGCAGTATAGTCTTGGCGTAAGGGTGGTAACTTAGTGCTTAAAAATCTAACATAGTTGGATTCTTTGCAGAGTGTTTTGTGCACCAACTGATACGTCTGTTCACGTAAATTTGCCCTTCTTATGCTGGTATTCCGATGCGGTTTCTATGCAAGGGCTTGTAAAAGATAATGGCAATGTCTAATTAAAAGCTACTTTAATTTAAGATGAGTTGCCAAACTCACACTGTAAAAAAAAAAAAAAAAGAATCAGTAGTGTCCTGGAAAATAAAGGTCATCTAGGGTCCCCAATTTCTGCCAGTAATAAATCTAGCAAAAACAGGAAATTTTTCAGGAAATGAAAGTGAGTAACCTTCGTGAAATTAACTTAGAATCTTTCTGAAGAATTCAGAAACCTTCTCCAAGAAAGCTTTTCATGTTTCTGGAATTAATCAAGAATCTTCCATGAAAACTTGGATGTGCTTAAAGTAATAACTTGGTACCTTCCTGGTTCGCCAGGAAAGCTCCTAAAACAAATATGGCAGAAGCTAACAAGTGCCTAATGTATAAAGGAGCCTAAGCCCCAAGCAGCAACTTACATGGAGCTGCAAATCTCTCCTCTACCAGGAAGATAGGGTAAAGGCAATAGTTTCCAAGATTTGCCCCGAGTCGGAAACATTAAAGATCTAGCAATGAGACCAAGACATAATTGTAAAAGAGTACCGAACAGCTAATTTGCCTGCAATTCTTGCAAGGCTACATTATCCAGAGACTATTGTTTTTGTGAGCTAAAGGTAAAACAACTAATAAAAGAGCTGAGTATATCTTTACACTGGCAGCTAAACATATCTTTCACAAAAGTGAGAATTCTGCATTTATGTAGCTCGTAGCGATTCAAGAACCTTTTCTTTAAAGTATCTTCTTTTCAGATGGGTCTGATGGAAACCAGTAAATTCCTGAAATATTCAATGTCGTTTCGAAATTTCCTTATTTTTCAAGCAGAACCTGTGTTGAATCACTTTCTTTCATACTGCCCCGAACACACCCCATTTTGCTTCATGGATAATCCAGCCTTCTTTCTTTTTCTCACTTCTCTCCTTCAACCATTTTCTTTCTCTTTATTCATTTTCTTTCACATTCTCTGAGACAGAAATATAACAAAACGATTCCTTCGAATTTAATCCTCATACCAAAATCCCGTTTTTAAGAGAAACCAAGGTACTGAAGAAGAAGAAAATACAATCAAATTCTAATAATAACTACTTTTGACTGCATAATCCATGAGACTTTACCTTGGTTTCGAATCTAAGTTTAAACCCATGATAATAAAATTCGATCAAAAGAGCGAAATAAAAATTCCTTTTCATGTTACCCGCCATACCACTCAGGAATGGATACAATCTTTTAATTGACTAACGTACCATGACCACGAGTGCCAATAACAACTTTCGTTTCGTTTGAAACCGAAACAAAGGCGGAAAAGTAAAACCAGAAATTAAGAAAAGAAAAAAAAAAATCCGGTTCTAGTCACCTTGCCAAACGCATAAAGCTTCAAGACCTACATTTCCAATGAGAGGGAAAAAAATGGCAACAAGAATTGAATTGTATTTTTCTGTTCTCTCTTCTCGAGTTGAGTGAGAGCGAGAAATTGATAGAGCAGACGATTTTCTTCCTTCGGAGAAAACGTCCGAGTTGAGTTCTTCAGTTGCTGGTTCCCGGTCGTTACTTCCACAGATCGGGTGGTAAAGAATGACGGGGGTGGAGAAGTTAGTGGTTTTCATTGCGATTGCTGGCCTCGTTTTTGGGGATGGTATGTAAAATTTTATTTTTTAACAAGAAAATTAAATATTTATTTACTAATTTACTTTGTGAATTAATGGATATTTTGAGATAATGTGGTTTTGTAGTTCTAAGGGAAACAAAACTTCTATACATTACAGACAATTTAAAAATCGTCAAATGACTTTCATAACTTCTGCGCAGCACTATTAATTCGGTATTCTAAAAAGTAATTCACTCCATTTTAAAAGTTTTACATTCATTTATTGCATAAAACAAAGTTTGAGAAGTTATACATTTTTATCCATAAAAGTTAGACAAACATACTTTTTTTATTATTTTAATTTTATGCATAGTTTATTTTCAAATCATCAAAAGTTTATAAAATTGCATCGTATGAAAATTTTCTATGCTGTATTCCATAAAATTTCTCTACATTATAAACAATAAAAAAATGTCAAATGACTCTCATAACTTCTGCAGCACGATTAGTTCGGTATTCTGAAAAGTAATTTACTCCATTCTAAAAGTTTGCCATCCATGTATTGCATGAAACAAGGTCTGAGAACTTATACATTTTTTATAAGTAAATGCTGGAAAAACATACTTTTACTATTATTTTAATTAACAGTTAAAAATACTAACAGTTACTTTTCGAATGATCAAAAAGGTTTATAAAAATATATTGTATAAATTTTTTTGTTTCTTTTATGTTTATAAAAGTAGGGATGGGTTTATGGATAGTGAAGTTTAAGCTTTTTTATAAAAAAGAAAATGAATTATTGCAGTTTACAAAATCCTATTTCTTTGATTCTTTATCAATAACGTTTGTATTAGAAATTGTCTGTTAGAAGCATACAAATTTGGATGATTTCAAATTGAAACGATGAAAGAAAAAATCACAAGGGGGGGGGGGATCATATCGATTTGTGTGTTTCAAGTCTGAGTGAGAGAAAACCGTGTAGCTTCTAAAACAAATAAAGTGTTCAATTCTCAAAATAATGTATTTTCTTTACGCCCATTGTTTTAAAAGAAACCAAATAAAGCAAACATAATTTCTTTTTTCTTTTGATACTACATTTGCATTAAATGTTATACAGTTAAAAAATTAAATAAGCCATAAAAGTATAAAAATATAAAATTTAGTTGTAAAATATTTTCTTATAAAGTAGTACTGAATTTTCAAAAAAAAAAAAGCGGCATTACAATATTTTCATACACTATCTAAATTTACAATGTTAAGACGAAAAAGTATTATGCATTTAAACATCATTATAACTGTTTTTATTTCTGCTTTTTTGTATAAACTTTAAATTCCAAAGTTACTTTCTAAAATAAGGGTAACAAATATATTCTTATAAAAGCGTGCTGAGTTTTTTTTTTTCTTTTAAAGGTTTATGACATTATGACACTTAAAAAAATGCACAGCCGGTACTGGTTCTAATGTTCATAGCAAGGAATGTTTCATATACGTTATATTGCTATATACCACATTAACTAAGCTAGACATTCTCCTTGGCTTATCAAGAACATTTTGTTTATAATAAGTTCTAATAAACGGAAAAAAATAATCAAATGGATTTTTTTAGCATTGTTCTAATTTTAAAAACAATATAGGCAACAAAAGATTCAAACAAATGGAACCTTAAAAAAGGATAAAATAGAATAAATAATTAAAAATAGAAAAAAAAAATTCCAAAAATGTTCTTTCGATGGGACAGTTAGAGTAATACTTATTACAATTATAGTTTTTGGGATTTTGATGCCATTTCCTTTATTTCTGGCATCATGCAAACATCAAGATTTAAGCAAATTCAAAGTTTCTAGATGGGTGCCTTTTAAAAACTTCAAACTGTTTTTATCACTTTAATTTTGTAGTATTAAACTTGAATTATCAATGCAGTAAATTTTCATTTTCTTTTCAATGCGACAAAAAAAAAAAAAAAAAGAAAGAAAGAAAGAAAGAAAGAAAAGAAAAACTGAAAAAGAAAGGTTTCGGTTTTTGATAGCAAAAATGTATTCAAAATAAAGATTTAAATTATCTTTCTTCTGTTAAACGTCCAACATTAAATTGTTACTCCGTATACATTAATAAACAATGACTGGTTACACTTGGATAAATTTATATCATGAATGCGAAAACAAACAATTGTTTTGTCTGGGGAAATATACACTTTTATGCAAATGCATCTTTCCTTTAGTAGTAATTATTTTCACGGTCTTTTCACAGTCTGGCAAGCTAGCTCTATAAACAGGAAGGAATTTGATTTTACTTAATCTATCAGTTGATCGATCGATTGTATATTATAATTTGTCAACCAATTACTTTATTTTTTCATTCAACGCAACCCTGTAGTTTAGTAGTTGAAGGTTAATAAAGGGTGGAGAAGAAAGAAAAAATAGTTAATCCTTGAAAAAGAAAAAAAGGGGTCACAGACTTACATATTTGAGACCTAAAGCTGAATTTTAAAGATATTTTTGATTAAGACTTAGATTAATTTGTAGGTATTATTTCTGTTCCTCAAAACCAGACTAAAGTAAGTCCAATGACGGTAATTTTTAGGTTATAATGACATTATATGTAGAATCATATTCCGCATCGAACCAGACAAAAAGAACATATAATTCTTAAATTTAAAAAAATTAAAAAAAAAAAAAAAACAACAATTCCTTAATAATTATTTACAAATTTTATTTACACAATAATTATTTACTATATAAAACGTTGATTTTTGACAAAAAAGAAAATAAAAAAATGTTGACCACAGTATGTTTTTATATGTTATTACAGTATACGTCACTACGAAAATTTTCAGTTGTTTCAAAAAATAATTTGTTTATTGTTATTGTTATTGCATATAGATATTATTATTGTAGTTGGGTCAACAGTATGGGGACGAATGAGTATCATTTATTTACACGTTACATTGAATTCATATTATAATATGCAGGCTTTTTTGGATTTCTAAAAATAAAATTTCAACAACTTTATGGTCTTCAAAACTGATTTTCATATATAAATAGCCAGAATTCCATCAAATGCAGTAATGCAGTGACTACCAACCTTTTAATGTTTAATACTCAAAAAGTGAGTGATACATTAGTCGATAAAAGCACTCTTTGAAAAGTTCACTCCAAAAAACAAATTAACAATGGTATTTTTTCCTCAAGTTTATAAAACATGAAAACTACTTTTAATTAGTTTTATTTTTATTATTTTAGCAGTTGTTATAAATTAAGAAGTATTCAATGAGACGGTTACCATTGCTTGGTTCTTGCTTAATATTTTTTGCAGTTTCGGCTAATGCAAATCCTTAGTAGTGCTCCAGATTTATTACTCGAATTTTCTAATGCTTCATTTTTTGACAAATGACTAAGCTTTACAGATTAGGCAGCTAAATTTGATAAACAGGATTTTTTTTGTGGGTAACCGCGGATACGCGAATACGAATTTATAATTCGAAAATATAATTCGAAAAATAGGTAAAAAACGATATTAATGTATGGCAATAGCAAAAAAAAAAAAAAAAACAGACACATACATTTAAATTATGGCTAAAAACGATAACATAAAATATGAAAAATATCTTTAACTGCTAAAAATGAAATATAACCCACGAAAAATACCGCAAAAAAATATAAAAAATAAAAATAAAACAGAAGTAACGAGCTGGAGGCCCACTCTGCCTCCAGCTCGTTTAATTCCTATTCCATGCTGACGAGTGCCAAAGCACGAAACTGCAGTCCATGGATGGAATAAACGAGTTGGTGGTGTAGTGCATATAGAAACATAGCTTATTTTTGAAGTGTATTGGAAATAATAATAAATGTAGGTAAATTTAAAAAAAAAAAATTACAATGCAAATATGTTTTCAGTTAACATCACAACTGCTTTATTAAAATTCTTTTTTACGCAAATACATTAAATATCCAGGCCAGTCATTTAGGGGGGAAAGGGGGGTCAATTCCCCCCCCCCCCGACTTTGGGAAATCAATGTATTGGCATATAAGTGGGCGTGGTTTTTGTCACTTTTTGGTAAATTTTACATTGTGTATGCACCCTTTGCCCCCCCCCCCCTGGAAAAATTCGAAATGACCTGTCCCTGTAAATATCTTCATTAGAGAAAACAGGTTTATTTTCTCTAAATGTATTGTAAAATAATCAGTGGAAAACTACAGTTGGGGCAAAACAAACGTAACCTGGCAGCATATAAATGCTGTGATTAGGATTTGTGTAGTCTTCACAACGCTGCCAGGTTAGGTTAATCTCAACTATAAATCAAAAACTAGAAACGAATGCTGAAGAAAGCAAACGTGAGAAAACTATAGCTTTTCCACATTTACGTGATAGTACATGATGTTAACTTCGGCTTAGAGGCTAGATTATCTTAATTTAAATGTCTGAAACTTTTTGGGCCATTTTCGCTCAACCAACGTTTATCTATGCAGATTTACATTACAATGTGTTGCTGCAAAAGTCATGAACATTCTAACAGCCTTTCGGAAAAAGTGTTTTGTTTTTTTAATATTTAGAATTTTGAAACTCCCCCTCCCCTCAAACAAAGCAGAATGTGCTGAAAGGTGAACAAGCTGAATTGCCGTAGAACAATTGCAAGTTAATTATCAGCTTAACGGCTTAGGGTTAATACCGGCTTTAATCGAACCTGAAGCAGCCTGATAGTCTCAAGAAAGAACTGCTTTACTCTCGTGAGGTTTAAAAATATGCAGCTGACCTGGAGATTACACCCCAAATAACTTTGCATTCTGTTACATATTTATCGCGTACTCACGGTTCTCTTGTAAATTCTGAAGAACAGCTTAAATCAGGTGAAGGTCTGTTACAGAACACTGCTAAATACTCAGCTACAGGGTCATTGTCCAAATTAGCCTTTTTCTGTGATCATTGCAAAACAATCAAAGCTAAACAATTTTCTTCGAACTTAGATTAATGAAAATATTAATAAGTAACTACAATACAAACATATATACAGTATCTCGCATTTGCTGCATTAAAATAATTACCCAAGTGAATACATTGGATTTTTTTTTCACAGAAGACAGGATTAGTTTCTCTAAAAGTGTTATAGAATAATTGGAACAGTACAATAGCAAAAACTAGAATGAATGCTGAAGAAAGCAAAAGTAAGAAAACTACAGCTTCTCCATATTTTCGTGATATTACATGATGTTAAACTGGGCTTAAAGACTTGCATTCACACACACAAAGCCATTTTCGCTGAGCCAAAGCTTTTACTTGTAGATTTACATTGAATTTTGTTTCTGCAAAAGTCATAAAAATTCTAATAAGGTTTCGGAAAAAAAAATGTTTTTAAGTATTCAAAATGATGAAACTACGCCTCCCTTCCAACAAACAAAGCAGCACGTGCTGAATAGTGAACAAGCAGAATTGCCGTAGAACAATTGAAGGTTAATTACCCATTTAACGGTTTAAGATTAATATCGGCTTAAATCGAACCAACCAGAAGCCTGATACATTCTCAAGAAAAAATTGCTTTACTCTATCGGCCCGAAACTGTGAGGTTTAAAAATATGCAGTTGACTTGGGGATTATACGCATAATAACTATGCTTTCTATTACATATTTATCGCACACTCACGTTTTGCTTGTATATTTTACAGAACATCTTAAATCAGGTGAAGGTCTGTTACAGAATACTGCTAAATTTTTTGCTGAAGGGTCATTGCCCCAATTGACCTTTTCCGTCATCACAGTCAAGGGCTGATTCAGAATTTTTTCAAGAGAGGGGAGATTGATTTTTATTACTTACTTTCTACTTGCTATGTATACTGGTTTACAAAAACTAGTATTAATTACAAAGGTTTCGGACAAAGGGGAGAGCCTCAAACATCCTACCCCCAACATCATTAAAATCCGTCTAAAATTAGGTTTTTTGGACTTCAATGTAAAAATTTACTGGCGGAGGGGCGCCCCACTTGCATTTCTCTTGTTTCCGTCCCTGATCACATCAAACTGCAAAAAGATCAAGGATAAGCTTTTTTTCTTCAAGCTTTATGTAAAGGCTTATAGAATAATCTGTTTAATTTTTACACCAAATGATGCGAAAACATTCTTGATACTGATTTGAAATCTTGTCTTTCCGCCGCAGAAACACAAGTAAAGAAGAGTTAAAAATATTGCTTCAATGATTTTTTCCCATGTGGTAGACGGATTAGAAGAATATCTGTTAAAAACTCTTTCCTACAGCCTACAAAACTTTCAAATTGATCTGTTTTGCTTCTTGAAAACCCATACCTCCACATAAAGTATGTTGATTGCATTGAATCTTTGCCAAAGTACTCTAGAATTTAATAGTAGTTCATTCTTCAGGTGATAAGCGGAAATAAAATAGAAAATGAAATAAATTGAACATCAACACTTTATTAATATGTTTTCAATTTGCACATTGGCGGTAGAATTTTAGAAAATCTAGTCCATCTTCCCCAATTTAATAGCTTTTAAAGGTTACAACTCAGTACTTAGGGCTGCCGTTTTTCAAATTTTGTCAAACAGAAAGTTTTAAAAAAAAATTACAAATCGCCTAAAAGGAAAGACATAGGGGCTACATAGGGACATTATCCAAAAATTTGGTTTCAAACTGTTTTAATTGAAAAAAAATAATAAATGGATTTTTAAAAAGTAAAAATATCATCAAATATTGTTGTTTCATCATATAGTAATTAACTAAATTCTAATACAATTAATGGATAGCGAATTTAAGTATTTTCAAAAATTATTCTGTAATATTACTTCTGAATTGGTTCTAAAAGACAGCTGTGTACGTTGCTCTCTCTGTTCAAACTTTACGAAGACATTTCCTTTAAAAAATAACAATAGCAAAAGAATAATATTTTCTAGATACAGGGCAACTATGTAGTCCTAGCAACAAAACTAGATGATTTTATGCTTAATTTATTGTGCTTTTTATTAAAATGGGTATTTATTCAAGTATGGAGTCACGTTGCAAGTCTTGCATGTCTGTTAGAGGGGACCATACCCCTACTAAACCATTTTTTGTTCAATTTTTCAACCATTATTTCGAGTATTATTTATGATCGCGTACGTATTTGAACTGTTAGATGATTATTTGTTTTGTATTATTTTAATGTGTGCACGTACCAAATTTCATTAAAATCGGTTCAGTTGTTCTGGAGATAAATGATCAAATCGGAAATTTCTCTTTATTCCTTTCACAAATGGAGTTCAGTAATTGTAAGGTTTCGGAAAGTCTACTGACTTAGATCAGCATGTCTATAAATAGCACTAAGAAGCATAATAACAGCTTTACATACCTTTAAGTATTTCAGAAGATAATTTTGCATGTCAATACGACTTATAGTTGCTGTTACGAGAATGGAATATGATATTCGCTCTTTTTTTTCTTATTTATTATACGAAGTTTGTTCGTTTTTTGAATTTAAATTCTATACAGTAAATTAAGCTCAGGGTGTTGCCTTAAAATTAAATCTTTGAAACGGACACGATGTATCGGGCCGCTAGAATACAAGTTACGTAACAGAACCTAATGAGCTTTTGTGACAAAAGCATACCTGGACACATTTCCATCAGGAAATGATTTGTATGCATCCTGACATAGGAAAGCTTAAAAGAATTTGTAAAAATCCTTTTAATCCCGGCACGAAGGGCACTTTTGTTCGAAACGATACCGGCGACTAATGCCTAGCCAGCCGTGTCTAGGAAATGTGATAATTCGAAAAAAATTGGACCGCAACGATCACTATGCACCGAGCTACACCGCCTGACTCCGAGATAGTTTCATCATTTCGATTATTTTGTGGCATCGGTGTGAAATCGTTGAAGTTGATTTATTTCTAAAATAAAATGTGGCAATGTTCTGACACTAAAGAATGTCGGTTTTCATTTGGAATTCACACGCATCGTGAGTTTTAATTAGTTTCACGCCATGGTGTATAGTGTTTGAGCGTGAACGTAAGTCGATATCAGTCATCGATTCTGTGAATGGCGAAATGGCATTAAAGTCCTCAGCAATGATTTATTTGCAGATTCAGATCAATCAACTCACATGTACTAATTTACTCCGTCTATCACATTAGAGCTGCTATTCTCTAACCTATTAGCACTAGCGAGCCAGTTTTTAATCATAATATTTATCACGCCCCCCTTCTTCTCTTCATAAAGTGACAACATAAATCATAATTTGGAGATTTTTAATAATAAAGCTACACCATGACCTTAATTTAAAATGTACACCTAAAGTATAAAAATGTGTTTTAAATACTTAATAATAGATTCCTTAACTTATTTTCGTTACTCAGTGTTTTAAAGAAACAACTGTGCAAATGCAAATGCATCTATTAATAGACCTTAGTTATTATACCTTCGAATAGTCTTTCAATGAATATGAACTACCCTATTAGAGTTGAAAATATGTGTTACAGCCAAAGGTTCTGGTGTGTGGACCCCCAGAACACCCTTTGCGGCATCTATGATTTTTGTTTTTTTTTTTTTTTGGACACCATTTTCTGTTTTCGATGTTAGTGCCTCCTACATGCCTTAAGCTGCAATTGTACCAATGGAGGAAAGAAAAAACTTAAGGAGATAAGGATGAAAAAAAAAAAAAACGAGTTACATGAAAGTCTTAAATAAGTTTTTTCCTCCTTCCCGAAAATTTGAGCTTGGGACGCCCCTGAGTGACATTGAAAATTAGATATATTCCTCAAAAAATTGAAAAAAATCAAGCATTGTGCTATATACAAATGCTATCATCATGAAAAATGGGAAAAAGTGATAGTTGGTTTTATTAAATACATTGCATTTGAATATTTTGTTATTATTTAAGTACAAAATAACAAACATTCAAAATAGCAAAACAAAACAACGCAAATATTTTCTTTCTTTTGTTCATTACTAAAATGAATACTAGAAATATTTTTCGCCGCAATGTAATTGTTCGGCGGTAAAGCGCTATTTACAGGCACATGTTTCGCAAAAGTAAGCCAACAAAATTTTATACAGTCAGTCTAGGACCATTTTATCATTATAGAAAATAAATATGAGAGTTTTTTTTCACTACAATGGTACTCTTTTGACGGTAAAGTGCGATTTGCAGGAACATGTTTCACAAAAGTAAGCAACAAAATTCTATGTATTAACTCCAGGACCATTTATCATTATGGAAAATGAACACTGAAGATGTTTTTCACCGCAGTGTTACTCTTTCGGCGATAAAGCGCTATTTACAGGAACATGTTTCACAAAAGTACGCACACAAAATTCTATGTATTAACTCCAGGACCATTTTCATTATGGAAAATGAACACTGAAGATGTTTTTCACCGCAATGTTACTCTTTCGGCGATAAAGCGCTATTTACAGGAACATGTTTCACAAAAGTACGCACACAAATTCTATGTATTAATTTCAGGATCATTTTCCATCATAATAGAAAATGAATACTAGAAATGTTTTTCACCGTATAATGTTACTCTTTCGGTGGCAGAGTGTTATTTGCAGGAACATGTTTCACAAAAGTAAGCAACAGACTTCTATATATTAATTTCAGGACCATTTTCAATCATTATGGAAAATGAATACTGGAGATGTTTTTCACTGCATTGTTACTCTTTCGGAGATAAAGCGCTATTTACAGGAACATGTTTCACAAAAGTACGCATACAAAATTCTATGCATTAATTTCAGGATCATTTTCCATCATAATAGAAAATGAATACTAGAAATGTTTTTCACTGCAATGTTACTCTTTCGGCGATAAAGCGCTATTTACAGGAACATGTTTCACAAAAGTAAGCATACAAAATTCTATGCATTAATTTCAGGATCATTTTCAATCATAATAGAAAATGAATACTAGAAATGTTTTTCACTGCAATGTTACTCTTTCGGCGATAAAGCGCTATTTACAGGAACATGCTTCACCAAAGTAAGCATACAACATTCTATGCATTAATTTCAGGATCATTTTCAATCATACGGGTTTCATAAAAATAGATAAAAATTCTAAGCTCATGAACTCGAGGATTATTTTCTGTCATTCTGGAAAATTATATTTTCGATTATAATAAATCATATTTTATTAGCAAGTTCTTTGAAAAAATATGTGAATAAAACACGTCAATAAATACTTGGTTGGCAATTCTTTCAAAATCCACCAACTTTTTAGTCACATTTTTACTAAGAACACTTTTTGTGTCCGATGAATTCCCTTTAACAAGAAGAGTTTAGTAGTCACTTAACCTTTTTTTTTCATTTGAGCTGAAGTTTTATCACTTTCATCATTTATTTCTACCCTTATTACAACACTAGAGAGTTTTTCATTGCTATGTTGTTATTTCGGCCATAGATCCTTATTCAAAGGAGTTTTTCCACCAAAGTATGTAGACAATTATTTAGACCTTAATTCTGGGTGCATTTCGCACCATAAAAATTTTTTTTTTCTTATTTACATCGACCAGCATTTGACATAGAACTTCACATCAATTTTTGAACTCCATTCCCGATAAGGATAACCTTTATGTCACGAGAATATATTTTCCAAGAACTTAATCGTTATAAGTTTTATTATGTAAGCTGAATTTTTGTCAGGTTCACCATTTATTTCGCTCTTAAACTGGGGAGTGCTGGAGATGCTTTTCACAGCAATGATACTATTTCGGTGGCAAAGCGTTATTTACAGGACCTTATTTCCTAAAACTATGGTGACGATTTTAAACTTAATTTTAAGGCTCTGTTTTCCCATTGGGAAAAAATAAATCATCCAATATTTTCAATTATATTTTAACAAATTTGAATTAAAAAATGTATGTATGAGTAAACTACATCAATTAGCAGTTGAAATTAGTTTTGAACTCTATTTCCATTAAGGATAACATACATGTCTCGAGTTTGGCTGTGACATCGATGTCAATGTTTTGGAAACATCGATGCTTTTGCTAAAACATCCATGTTTTTACCATCGATGTTTGGGGGTCGATGTTTTCCCAACATCGATGTTTTGGGTTCGATGTTTATTTTTTTGATGTCGATGTTTTATAATCCAGCCAAAAAAGCTTGATAAAAATATGCAATATGCAGACGTAACCCTTAATCAGAAGTTTCAGTATTAATTTCATTAGAAAACAGTTTCTATGATTATTATGGATGTTTTGCTCTCGATGTTTTTAAAACATTTTTAATATGCTGTCGCCATTTTTTTAATTTATTTCATTTTTATTCTTTATGTGAATGTTTCATATTTCAGCAAAAAAAAAAAAAAAAAAAACATCAAGATATGCAGCCAAAAGTTACATCTTTAATCAGCCTTTGCATTATCAATCTCGTTAGAAGACGTTTTTGATAGTTACCATCGATGTTTTAAGGTCGACGTCTTTTAATGATCGCTGTTTTGCGTTCGATGCTTTTTTTTCTTGTCTGTTTTACACGTCAGCAAAAAGCAATAAAAATATGCAACAAAAAGGATTCATCTTTAACAGTTGCAATATCTATCGTATTGAAATAGTTTTAAAAAAAAACATACGCTTTGAATTGAGAACCTCCTCCTTAGTTGAAGTCGGTTAAAAATTACTACTGATGATTTACGGTCAACGATTTTTAAGCATTGTTATTTTTGTTTTGCTTTAGAAATTTTTTTCGATAACGGTGTTTTACATTTCAACGAAAAAAGTTTCATAAAAATATGCGACAAATAAAAAGTATACTCAACAGTTGCAGTATCTATTTCACTAAAAAAGTTTTCTACAATTGACATCGATATCATGCGGTTGATGTTTTTCAGGAGAAAAAAGATAAATCAAATTGAGTGATATAAAGAGGTGTAATGTCTTGGGGAGTTACTGTATTACTGTACATTTAAATGTGTAAGTAATTTTTATAAAAAAAAGATCAATGTTTTTAAACATCGATGTTTGAAAACACATCGATGTTTTTTGGTCGATGTATCAATACCATCGATGTCCTTATTTCGAAATATCGATGTTTTGAAACATCGATGTTTTGCCCTTGATGTCGCACCCCTAGTCACGAGTATGCTTTTTAACAAGAAGAACTCAATTGTTCCTTATAAGTTTAGTACCTGGGGACCGAGCCCGCTCGGTTAAAAAAAAAGAGGTTTGTAAACTCGTGTTTTTTTTTTTTTTCTAAAGTGCGAAGTACTTATTTAGATAAACTTGAAAAGCATTTTTAAATCTTTGGCCCAGCGCCCCCTAGACGTATCGTTTCACTTGGAGGATTTTGTGACCACGAACAGTTTTAACGTCCACCAGCCACCCTCTATACGATCGGCCCAGGACCCTCCGGTTACGAGTCCGACAACTTACCGATCGGACTACCGCGGCCCGCACCCTAACTTGATTTTGATCGAACAATAACAATTTCAAAAACAATAACAATTCTAACGTGTTGCCAAAACTCATTTGCCAAATACCAAAATACCATAAAAGTTTAGATTTAAGCATGTGATTAAATATTAAACCCATTGTTATAAACAAACGTGTTGCTATGAAACAGTAACAATGATAGTAATCATAAAGAAAATGGCGAAATAAAGCTTTTCAAACTTACTTAATGAAGGCACAGCAAACGGGTTTTTTTGTGAAAACTCGCGTTTTTACAGAAAAAACACCGATGTAGATGAACTCAAAAACCAAAACTTTATCTAAATACAAAATTTTATCGAAATCGTTATAGCCGTTTTCGAGATCCGAAATGTATACAAGAATTGCTCGTTTAAAGATATCTAATATCTTTAAACGAGCAATTCTTGTATATTTATTTATTTTTCGGATCTCGAAAACGGCTCTAACGATTTCGATAAAATTTTGTATTTAGATAGAGTTTCGGTTTCAGTTCAGCTACGTCGGCGTTTTTTCTGTAAAAACGGGAGTTTTCGCAAAAAACCCCGTTTTTTGTGCCTTCATTAAGTAAGTTTGAGACGCTTTTCTTCGCCATTTTCTTTATGATTACTGTTATCGTTACTGTCTCATAGCAACCACGTTTAGTATAACAATGGATTTCATATTTAATCACATCAGCGCAAGTTTAAATTTTATGGTATTTGGCAACGTTAAATTGTTATTTTGAAATGTTAAAGCAAGGCTTCACTAGATAAGTGTCTTATACGGGCTGTTTCATTTATTCAAAAGCCATGGAATAAAAGCAATGGTGATTGTCCACCGACATCTATTGAATTTTATGGTAACTTATACCAAATAAAAATCAGACTACTTTTTACTTTTCTAGTACGATTCCAAAATTGAGTATAAAAGTGTTATAGTTAGTTTTAAAATACTTTTTTTCCTCCTCAAGAGTGTTTAGTAAGATATTTCAGGTTCAAAATCAATAAATACGAAACTCAATTTTCTTAAAATATTAAGTTTCGAAACAAAATGACATCTATCTAATATCTTTAGACGAGCAATTCTTGTATATATATATTTCGGATCTCGAAAACGGCTCTAACGATTTTGATAAAATTTTGTATTTGAATAAAGTTTTGGTTTTTGAGTTCATCTACATCGGCGTTTTTTCTGTAAGAACGCGAGTTTTCACAAAACCCCCCGTTTTTTGTGCCTTCATTAAAAGTTTGACGAGCTTTTTGCCATTTTCTTTATGATTACTCTTATTGTTACTGTTTCATAGCAACCACGTTTTACTATAACAATGGATTTCATATTTAATCACATCAGCGTAAATTTAAATTTTTATGGTATTTGGCTAACGGGTTTTGGCAACACGTTAGAATTACTGTTGTTTTTGAAATTTAAAAGAGATCGATCAAAATAAAGTTAGAATTGGGTGTGGGCGGCGGTAGTCCGATCGGTAAGTCGTCCGACTCGTAACCGGAGGATCCCGGGCCGATCATATAGAGGGAGCCGAGCCGATCAAAGATCCACCGTCTTCATTAATGGTGGCTGGGGGACGTTAAAAATGTTCGTGGTCATAAATTCCTCCAAGTGAAACGATACCTCAGGGGGATGCTGGGCCAAGGTTTTGCTCGGCCCTTGGGTCTGGTTCAAAAATGAACAGAGCGCTCTTCAGGGTCCCATCCCGGTTAAACCACGAGTTGTGGTATGTACGGGGGGAACCTTGGAGTGTGAAGTAAAGTGAAAGTCAAAACCAAATGGAACCAAATGCGTACTGGAGAACATGGACTCTGCATCCATTCTCATCAACCCCTCCCGCGCTTTAGGCGCCAAATGAAATGAAATTGGGTGTGATTTTACGGTGAGCATGGATTAAATAAGGTTGTGTTTTTTAAAACAAATTACGGCTGTTTTAAAAGCATAATTGCAACCAAAGGCTTAAAAATGCTTTTCAAGTTTATCTTTATAAGTACTTCGCATTTTAGAAAAAAACACGAGTTTACAAACCTCTTTTTTTTTTGACCGAGCGGGCTCGGTCCCCTGGTACTATTAGATTAAGTGAGCCAAGTTTTTGTCAATTTGATCATCTTATTTTTGCTCTTGCATGAATATTATAGATTCTTTTCACTGCGCTGCTGGTATTTCGATGACAAAGCGTTATTTACAGGGAGTTGAGACCTACTAATTGCTCCATCATTATGAAAAACTAATATTTCCACTAATTATAATTTACACTTCGAACAATTTCAATAGAAATGTGTGAAATATATCGATAACCATTTGGCAAGGCATTAATCTCCGTCAGTTTTTGAACTTCATTTTTACTAAGGTTAATTTTTACGTCACGCGACCGCTAGTCAACAAGGATTTTTTTTATCGCCTTTGTGATTTTTTTGTTTTTAAATAAACAAAATTTTCCTTTGTTTTCCCCTCAATTTAGCTCATATAAGCAGGCCCGTCATTTGGAGGGGGGCAGGGGAGGGTCAATCCCCCCCCCCCACTTTGGGTAATCAATGTATTTGCATATAAGTTGGCGTGGTTTCTGCCATTTTTTTGGTAAATTTTACATTGTGTATACACCCTTTGCCCCCCCCCCTCCTGGAAAAATGCGAAATGACGGCCCTGCGTATAGGCGATATTTTCGATAGTTATTTTTGAGCCACGATATTTTCAATATAAAAATGACATTAGTATTAATAGTGTTCATTTATTATTAAAATACCCACAAAGTGATGCAATATTTAGTAATATATTAATGGATCATTAATATTATATAATTTAGAAATGCAATATTCCATTTTTATTTCATTCTCATAAAATTATTACTAATGTAACAATTTTAATGCAGATTAAAACTGTCAAAATTAAACATTAAACGTTAATTTGAGGTCTATACATTATAATAATGATTGAAGAAAATAAACACCAGTGATTTAAGAATGCATTTACCATTTAAAGACTTTAGTTTGATTGAAAATATCGGATACATATCAACATATCCGATTAATGTCAAAATATCGGATATTTTCGAAATTGACGTGATATCTTCAAACCCTGATCGTATTGCTCATCTGTTTTTAGATCCATCATTCCTTCTTTGTTGCAGATTTTTTTTTCTCTTTCCACGACCATCCTTTTTGTTAAAATTGACATATCGCTTCTAACACTTTAATAACTGTGCGTGCTACAGACGATAGAACTACTCTCGCGTTTTAGAGTTGGTTACAAAGTAGGCTGGGAAATCGACAGGAGTTCGTGAAAAAAAAGAGCTTTCATTGCCAATTTTGCAGCTTCTGCACTACTTCCATTTAGAGCGTCAACAACTAACAACCGCAAGCGATATTCCGCTCATACTCCCTATCGTCTGCGGTGATCAATCAAGTTCCGGTTACAGTGAGCGTATTCTGAACTTGGGAAAACGCCGCTCTAGTATCTACTCATTGTTATGTTCGTTTATGTAATCAAGTAGTGCGTAACGTAACAAATTACTAAGTAAACTTTCCTCTTTTACGTTTTCATTTTCTTTTTTTTTTTTTCTTTCCGCTAATCACTGTGTTCTTTGGAGTTTGCGTGAGATTTCGCATCGAATGCCGGGGAATCCAAGAAATTTTCGTGAACGTTAGCTCAAAAGACTATTCACGTATGAAATAAAACCCAATTCATGAAATTACTGAAAGATCTGTGCTTTAAAACGCATCCGATAGCTGCAATCGTAAGATGTATGTAATAAGAAATTTTCAATTCAATTTTCATCCAATTTCTATGTTCGGATTTATTTGCAGTTTGGTGCACGAATTTATGCCTGATGACTGTTTAATATTCTACAATAATATTCATTAATTAACCGATTCTAGTTCATCCAATTACTAGCAAATATTTCGCATGTAAATTTGCTAACATGGAAAATAAAAACATCTCGCTTCTGTACTTTTTTATTCATTTTTATTTATTTATTTATTTATCTATTTATTTTTTACAGAAGGCTGTCTCAAAATAAGTAGTAATATTTCGTAGTGAGAAATGGCGAAATCAAAAGGAGAAATTAAAAAGAAAAAGTGATTTATAAAAGAGAGGGAGCTATGGTAAAATTGGAAACGCAAATTTGTATTGAGTTCTAAGAGTAACAGAAAAACACTTCAGCTTACATTTATCATACAAGCCGTTCAGAACAGAGATAACTTCATGAGTTTTATCCGTACGTTTTCTTATCAGTTTTCTTTTTCATTTAACCTCTACTTTTAAACTGTTTAAATTTATTGTCAGCAATTTGAATTAATAAATAATAGAAAAAACCAGCCTCCAGCTCCTGGCATTCAGTTGAATTTTGACCTCTTGAGTTCAGATCATGGTTTTCGGAATCACGAATAGCGACAGGATCCTATTCGTTGGGTTTCTTGTTTCTACAAACTGAATGGAATGGAAATGGAAAAGAAATTTGCACCTTTCACTTTATGACTGGTGATTTTCTAGATTGGGCAATGCAAGTCATATATATATATATCAAAAAACGGTAATTAAGATACGGTAATAAAGATATTTTTACAGTGGCCAATTTGCATCATCATACAGATTATATTAACAGCCTATGTCGTAACGATGTCTTTATTTCTTATCAATCTTAAATGATGGAATTAGTTTTCTGGAAATTTTGTATATTGATGATATTTTGCTTTTAAATTCATCTCTGATGGTGTTTTTGCCTGATAAGAGTGCTTTTACACAAAAAAAAGTTTTTTAATGTAAAATATGCTTCAGTTAAGCCTTGAATGAACGCAAACCGCCAACGATTCGTAAATGCCACGACTAAAATGAGTCTCTCTCAGTAAATATTAAAAACAAGGAACTAGACTTATTCTCGTCACTGATGCAATCAGAAGTGTTGAAGAATCATCAAATATAGTCAAGTGAAGATAAAATCAATTCGTGATTTCTCGAAAAAAAAAAAAAAAAGCAGCTGAAAATTTTTACTTGCTTTATTTTAACAACAACATTATGAGGTATCACTTGCATATAATTCATCACTTAGGCATAATTTACACACAGGCACTACACTACAGAGTGGAGCCGGAGAGAAAAGATTTCACTTGCACTTTCCTCACTTGAGAGTAATCCACAACATGGTCACCAAGATAGCGATTACTTGCACTTCCGCTTGTCCCTATTGTTCTTCTGGGACGTTTACGAGGAAGAATAATTGATAATTCTATTTCTAAAGGGTATATGTGAGCTCGAAATAGTAAGTAAAGCAAAATTTCTCAAATCACATCAAAATATAAATGAATTAGTAGTGTTTTCACGCATACAACGCGTCCTTATTGAATTTTATTGACCTCTAAAACGTTGAGGCGTAGCCTGTTTATGAATTATCCACCACGCTAAGAGGTAAAAAAAAACTTTAATTATTGACGAAAATTCAATTTATTTTTTTTTTTTTAATTTTTCGTATAATACCACAGATGTTTCAATTTGTGAACTTGATTTTCTTAATCGCTTGCAACGAAGCTGGTATGCATTTATAGAACATTGCTCCAAATTCACAGAAAAAATTCAAAGCATGTTTTTCAAGAAGTTATTAAGGGTTTTGCCGAGCTGTGAACTTCAAACGTGCTTCAACTTTTGATCAGCATTTGTAATCTGGTTATCATTAAACGTTTCTGACGCTATTTATGCATAAATGGAAAGTTCAACAAATACTATTTCCAATGGGATGAAGCCGGTATTAGCGCAATAATCGGAAAGGATAATGTATGCAAATATTGCTTTGCGAAAAAAATCCTTTGTAAATTAATATTTCAAATGCTTGGCGTTCTAATAATATTCAATTCAGTTTTGCGTAATAAGGAACTTTCATACGGAAAACCATGTTGAAAAGATTTAGTAATCTTGCTTCGTATTTAGCATCAAAAGCATGTTCTCAGTAGCTTTTGACAAACCTTAGAGGTTTGAATGATCTACACTGCAATTAATAAAAATTAAATAAAAACAGTAGTCAAATAATAAATGTATCTAAGAATAAATTTTGCGTGAAACATTCTCATATTCATTACTGATTTGACCTCAATCATTGACAACAGAAATTACCAAATCAATTATATTTTAGAAATTTCGGAGTGTTATGCAAAAAGAAGGCTTGGAAAGTAAAGTAACCATTTTCATTAAGCTCATAGAAGATTTATACTTACCTTATCCAAAATGGAGGGTACGTATCAGTTTCATGACTGAACTTCACTGAAGAATATTTACTTTCATCCTCCAAAAAATAATGAAAACAAAAATGTTATTAGTAATGATAAATTAATTTCATGCACCAAAAAAAAAAAAAAAAAAGTCCATCGAAAAAAAGGACAGGGGCCACTTTCTCTTCCTCCTCTCATGAGCACTATCAGAGCACTAATTATGATCTGATCAAAGCACTTGATCCTTCACACTTATAGTTATGATTACTGTATAGTGTAAAATTACACCATTTTATTACCGATATTACATACTGTTACTTAAATAATGGTATTGTGGATTGAGAGTCATTTGGTTTTTGGTAACTGAGATGAAGCTTTATGTTGAAGTTCACATTCATACCTAGCTGTTTAGCATGTAATGTATTAGTCTAATGATATACTTTCTTGTGTATATAAAGGACCTAAGCACAATTATATTTTACATTGTTCACTGAAAAAAATAAAGCGTTGTTTTTACAGTATAATACTGAAAGCAGAGGCTTCAGTTTAAAGTCAGCAAAGCATTTGTTCTGCAAATCTACGTATTGCATTTGCTGCATTCCGATAAGTTCTATTACTTCAATGGGCACATCTTACCTGAGTCTTATTTAAAGCAATATAACAACTAGCCCCATAATACCTAACTCAACTCTCTTGAGCTCAATGCATGTTGTACAGCAGCTTCGAAAATAAAAATGAAGAGCGGCTACCACTATTTTTTAGAGTGAATCAAAAACCTGTAGTTCCCGATATTTGATGCATGGGATCTTTTTCCCTATGCAACGATTGTACTTGAGCAACCATATATATTTGGTTCATCAATTTCAATTACTTTCTTTTCGCTGTTGGACAATCGCTTAGCCTTTACAATAGGATGAACTCCATGAAGATTCAATGCAATAGTTATGACATTGCTATTATTCCACCGAACCAACGAAATATTATTTTACCTGTCATCGACAGTTATTCAAAACTTCCTCTCTTTTCGTTTTTGAACAACGTAACTTTAGTTCATGAGCATTTTTTAATCCGCTTCTTGCACAAAACCTTTCTGCGACAAATAATCATCACGTAGGAACGCAAGAGAAGTAAATAAATTGTCACAGTAGAGATCAAAATTGGCATTCTCATTGAATTCTGAAATTAAATCTGCAACCCCCCCCCCTTTTCCAAACAACAGACACATATGCATATGCAATCCTTGAATTCTTCATCAAGGTGAAATGCTAAGCTTTTGAAACAGCTTAGGGCTTCTTCCAACAGTCAGACTAAACAATAATAGACACTTAAATACATAATGGAAAAGTAATTAAATACAACGAATAATTAGTGTTTTAAAGAACTACATTTTTGAAATAGCTTTCTTTCAAAATTTACCTTGAGTATTTTTTGTAATTAAAAAAAAAGAAAAAATATTTAAGAACGTTGTATAATTAAGTTTATATATTAATTAATTTAATTTAATTAGATTTTAAAAATAAAATAAGTTTTAAAAATGACAATTATTATCTGTTTTTAAACTGTAAAAGCGCAGTAATAAACTGTAGAACTAGCTATTTTACAATTTATTACTGTAAAATTAGCAATTTTAGAGTTTGTTACCATAAAATTAGCTATATTATACTGTAGAAACAACAGTGTAATACTGGCACTCCCACATAGCAGAGGTTCTAGTTTAAAACTGTAAAATGTACTGTAATAAACTGTAAAACTAGTAATTTTACAGTTTATTACTGTAAACTAGCAATTTTAGTTTACTACTAGGTTTAGTTTACTACCGATTAATCAGCCTAAATCGGACACTTTTCCGATTATTAATAATCGGCAAAATTGGGCCGATTAACCGGCTGAAAAAATATTTTAAAAAAAAATTATTCTTTAAAGTATTCCTTCACTAAGACACTATGATGAATAATTTTATCAACAGTAATAATAACCCTCATAGTTGATATTGAGTTTTTAATAAATTAATTTTCAGACTTTGAATACATATACACATTGACAATGTTGCAACATTTTTCATGTGGCGATAGTTTTCTCTTTAGCACAGTGCTCTTTGATAACCTCTAATTTTCACATAGAATATAAGTTATGAATTAAACTTCAACTAATTATTAAAAAGTTTTAATTAAATGTACTCCTAAATTGGAGTGCTCATCACAGACTCCTCCCCCCTTTTTTGAATTTTTATGTCCAATTAACATAATTAACAATATTTTAATGTAATATTATCCACAAAAATAAGAAAATTGGTTCTAAGAAATTTAATAAAATATGGAAATTATTTTGTGAAAAAAATCTTTTCTTAGAAATAAATTACTTACTATTTCTAAACTCGGAATTGTATAAGAAAGAAAAAACATTGATTATAAAATTGGTAGTATTAAAAACAATCATCCTTATCAGTTATCGGCTCAGCTGATTAATCGGTAATCAGTAATCTGCCAATTTGCTTATCGGTGCATCCCTATTTACTACTGAAAATTAGCTGTATTATACTGTTAAAATAACATCTATTTTTTACAGTGTACTACTACTGATACTGTGGATTGATAGCTATTTGGCTTCTGATAATTGAGATGAAGCTCGCAATTTTGAATCTGAGTTCACTTTTTTAGCATTTAATGTGTTAGTCTAATGAAATACTTTTTTGTGTGTATTTGGGACTGAAGCACAATTATTTTTAGTTATGAAAAATTTTTGTTTCATAACCTTTGAAAGAAACTTCCATGACTGATGAACCCAGTTTTATCATTTTGCTCAATTTATCTCTATTTAGGGTCATTCCATAGTGACTAACGTAACATTCAGAGCTGATTTTGTAACTGTTTTTACTTGTAACTTAAAGGATAAAAAAATATTTTTAGTTATGCTGGTGGATTTACAATGTACATGGTATCTATGTATCATTTCTGCTCAGAATTTAAAACAAAATTACTGACAGTAGATATTTTTTCGGTCAAAATAGCAGTGTGACTAACGTAACATTTTTGCAACCCTGAAATTTAATGCTCATGTTGTGAGGCAAAAATTTCTCAAAGTTAAGCAAGTGTTAAAAATGAATGATACATTTGAAAAACGTGTAAAGTTGGCTGTTAAAAACATAAAACACATTTGTTAAATCTTATCTTTTTTAGTCTTAAGTATCACTTTTACTCAAGATGGAGTGTGACTAACGTAACGTGACTAACTTAACCATCGAATAACAAGCAGTAAACACACTGCAAACTATTTATTATGGCTAATCTTAGCGATAATTACAATAATTTTTCATTTTTTTAACTTCTTATGTTGTATGATTTTTATTTATTTATTTATTTATTTATTTTTTTATACTTTTTTCACTTCGTAATTTTTTTTTCTTCTGCTGAGGTTGACATTTCTATGGAATGACCCTTTACCTCTCTTACTAATTATTTCATTATCACTATTTACTTGGTTGATTGGTTTAGCTGCTTTGCACGTCTATGGGCTGATGGTATTGTCATTATTATTTTATTTATTTATTTATATTTGCTTCTTCGCGTGTAAGTTGCATACATTTTTTTTTACACTCAACACAAAGCTAATAAAAAACTACCGTTCAACAAAAAAATCATTTTATTTTAGTTTGGATGTTGTAGCGCTGAAATTATGAGCAAAGAAGTGTTGTTGCATTAAACATTCGTGGAAGGGATCATGAAAGAAAAAAAATGTTAAAATAAGATTGCTGTTATCCTTTTAGCTTTGTTTTTTTTCTATACCTTAACAATGTAGCCCTCGAAATCAAAACTATTAAAATGAAAAATATCATGCATGTATTTATATTCCTATTTTTTCTTCATAAAAACACTAATAGCATGAACATTTAAATGCACCATCTAATTACTTTTAGTATGTGTTAGCTTTTTAATGCTAATATTATAAAAGTCTAAAGCTCTTCATATTTTTTTTCTCCTCATTTTTAATTTCAATAAAGAGCAAAAGTCAGTTTGCTTCGTTTTTAATGTTCTTTGATAAAGAGATTTAAATTTACTCAATATTTTCTTTTTTTATTGTGTCCCTTTACGTTTATCATAGTTTATTCCGTTGCAAATCGTTTTGGGCATTAAGAAATAAATTATTTTACAATAAACCTGTTAGGGCTGACAAGTTTCATGTCCCTGTAAATAGATGGCGACACCACTCTTGGGTTTCAGGACAAAATATGAAAACATACTTTTAAAAAACTTCACAATGATAGATCAAAAGACAATATTTATTTTTGCAGACTAGCATTTTTACTCCCATAACACTGCTTTTTTGTTGCTTATGTTACTGTTCAATGCAGGAGAATTTTTTTGTTTTGTGTTATCATTACAAATCTAATTTATTTAAAATTTTGAAACATAAAATAATGCTCAACTATGATCAAAAATTGAGAGAAACAAAATACAGGAGCAAAATGCTCTACATTTTTAACTCTCTACTAGTGGCGTAGCTAACATGGATGACACCCGTCGCATATTGACGGTATCACCTCATGAAAACGGATTAGGTAAAAAAGAAAACACGTAGGCGTAAAGTATTGAACTAATATGTAATGCAACAAATTTATGTTTTAAAAACATATAAATAACACTTGATCACACTATACATTAGTATGGATTTACCATCGTAAGTATATTAAGAAATTATGGAAATAAATGGAAGTATAAACAACTATCGATTGATGAAGAATTGTCAATACGTGTTTAAATGGAGCTCGTTTCATTTCTGGACGTTTTAGAATGCATCCGATTTTGGTTTGAAAATATTGCAGTAAGTAAAAATTGAAATAAATCTTGTTTGTTTAAAAATTGATATTTTTGAGGTGCTGAACACCTTCAGAAATATGTTCTTGGGGTGTCTGATCAACCTTGTGTCCCTATTTCCTATAAGCCTGCTTCTAAAAATATAAGGCACCGCAATTTCCGGTATTTCTCTATTTCTTCTTTTTTTTTTTTTTTTTTTTTTTTTTTTTTTTTTACGCTTTTGAAATCCAAATTTCCAAAGATTTTTGCTGTTAAATGACTGGGAAGGTAAATTTTTAAAAGAACGAACATGCATAAAATGAATAAATAAATAAATAAATGAACAAATGGTATCAAAGAAAACATTTTATGCATCGTTTTCGGGTGTCAAACTCCAAATAGAGGACACATAGTGCGCGCCGCTGTTTTCAACAAACAATGACCGAAATAAAATAAATAAATAAATAAACAAATTTTTAAAAAAATGCGATTTTCAAACACGATTAAAATAAATTTCCCGTGAATAGAAACACCAATGACTAATACAAGAGCGTATCCAGCTTAAAATTGGAAGCGACCCGTCATTTAGGCAATCATATGTCGATTTTGCCTCTCCCACCCGATTTCGGAAACAATAATGATGCATTTGTATATGTTTGTGTATAATATTTGCGTTTATTTACTTATTTTCAGTTCAAAAATACATTGAGTATATATCCTTTATTCACCCCCTCCCTCTCCCCAATGCCTGCCTGAGGGAAGAGGCACTTTTCTAAATTTAAGCTTTTCACATTGGATGGGGAGGGGGATATTTTGTGATAAACATTCTTTGGAAAAGAGAGAACACTTCTGTGTTGGGAGGTGGAAGAAAAAAAAAGCATCTTGGCGCTGTATTACCTTGCGTTACCTTTATAGCAGTATTGCGACGGAAAGAACAACTGAACTCCAATAACTTTCACTTTTCAATGAAATCTCAACAGTGGCGCACCCAGGATTGTTACGTGGCAGGGGCTAGAAGAGAAGTATCGTGAGGAGCTCCGATATATTTTTTCCAAAAGAATAAAAAAAGGATGTTAGCCGAAGTTTAGTACTGGAAAAACTTTAAAAGTGAAGCTCTAAAAACTCATTTTAAGCTACTTTTATCTTATTTATTAACTATTTGTGCGATGGATTTTGCATTAATTTTGTGCTTATCTTATTGATTTATTCATACATACAACAATTGCAATAATTAACCTGATTTGAAGACTCTCCATCGTTAGACCGAAGGACAGACACCGATTTGCCGAAAAAATTAATTTTTTCTGTGTAAAAAAATTGCTCCTTTTCAAAAAAAAAAAAAAAAAAAAAGTCAATAAGTCAAAAAATAAGTAAATAAATTTTATTTCATTTTAACTATTTGTGCGATGGATTTTGCATTAATTTTGTGCTTATCTTATTGATTTAGTCATACATACAACAATTATAATAATTACTTTTCTTTATATTTAAATATTATTGCAAGCAAATCAAAATAAAAAATTTAAAATTCAGTTGTTTAGCGTTTTTTAACATATCTAGTATGGAAAAAAAAGTAATTGATCCCCGAAATATTTTCTCAAATTTTTACCGGTTCGTGGTAAAAATGAGATCGAGAACCACTGGTCCAACTGAATTTAATAACTCACTGAGTGGTATTACAGGTGTCAATAGTTGCACTGTGTTTTGCGAAACACCAGTGTTTCTGCCCCTTGAGTCTAGAGAGGTCCGTAAATTTAAGTTCTATTAATAATTTATGCAAACACAGAAGGAAGTTAATGACGCTTTGCTGCAAAGCAAAAGTTAAATGAATTCAAAAGATAAATATATTATAACTAAAGATAAATTATATAAATAAATAAACGAATCTAAATTAATAAGAATAAAAAAAAATTGAATTTTTTTTTCAGGCAAATCTAATTCTTCTTAAATCACGGATTGCAGTCTAAAAAACTTGCTATTATTATTTCTTTTTAATTTCTAATGTTAGTTTTATCCATTTCGATTTTTTATTTCAAAGAAACTTTTTCTTAATAAGTGCTTTGTTATTATTATATTATTTTATCTGCTTATTATTATTATGATTTTAATAAAGCGTTTAGTTCTACTTCAGTTACTTATTGATTTTATCTATTGAGTTATGAAATTTTCATTCTGGAGCAGATTATTTTCGAGATGAAGTTTTTATTTTCTTGAAGCAGATTGAAAAACAGTTGTTCAATTCCTATTTTTTTTCGTTGGAACATTAATAGCTAGAAATTTCTGAAATATAACGTAATTTGTCAAAATATATTTAAAATCGCTCACATACAATAGGTAATAACTTTTCGTTTTTGATAAAAGATTTTTCATTTTTACATAAAATGATTCAACCGTCAATATTTGATACGGTTTAGAATTAAAAGGGCAAGGGGATAAAGGTGGTATGTAACATTTTTTTTTTTAATTTCTAGAAAAAGCTTTCAAAAAAAAAAAAAAATGCTGTGTTATTTTTTTTTTAAAGGATTTTTCACAACGGGTAAAACGGGGTCATATTCTTAGTTACCAACCATTTCTGTGACTAAGGGGACATGATACTGATGGACTTATCCCCTTCATCCATGGTAAAAAGTAAGTTTTAAAAATTGTCACGTATCACCTTTGTCCACTTACCCTTTCAATTTCAAAGCAAAACGAGAGAGAGAGAAAGATGGTTTACGGTGAACAAAAATTTGATGTTGAAAAACGGAAAATAGATTGTTTCGCGGTTTTTTTTTTTTTTTTTTTCGTTTTCAAACATTACTTAGAAGCGGCTTTCCTCCGACAAGCAGAATTTCAACACATTTTAAAAATTTTCTTCTGTGTGCCTTAAAATCTTCTGGAAAACAAAACAAAGACAAATCGAAATGGAAAAGTAAAATACATAGGAGCGATAACTTTTCGCAGTTACGAAACCGCGCTTGCACAACTACCTGCAACTTCTTTACGTAACTCTTTCGTGGGCAATAAATTCATTTTCAACTAAACTGACAGTCTCCAAAATAAATAGATTACCATTATAAAGGTAGTCCTGCTTGACAATAGATGGCGCTGCCTATGCCTTTCAGCTTTGGATTCGCTCCAGTGCCATTGATTGAGAACGTGGCTGATGCAATGTAGGAAGAATATTTCATATGCAACCTGTTATTTCTCAAAAGAGAGTCACTTTTCTGTTCTCTCGAAGTTAAATACTTTCAGCTTTTGGAGGAAAAAAAATTGTTCAAAATTGTTTATTTGTTTCGAAGAATATAACCAACGGTTTGAAAATCGTTCATCATTCATCTTCAAGAGCAAATTAATTAGAAATGGGTTGTTTTTGTTGGAGAAAATTCTGCACAAAATTTATTTAATTAGCATAAAGTGATTAAGTATTAATTTTAAACTAGATCACTCTCATAAAATTTTAGAAAGGTGGTATTCTGAGATTATTTACATGTGTATTTATTTGTGAAATGTTTTTCCTCAAACTAGTAAACTTAAAAATAACAAGAATTAGAATAATAACGTTAAGAAAAGCACAAATTTGAAAATATTGCTCACTCATTCCGTGCTGAATCCTGAAACAACTGTTTGCAATTAAAAGAAACAGAAAGAGAAGTTAAAAACGTTCTTGGTTTTGTTTTTACTTTTATTGTCATAGGTTTATTTAACATAGGTATTGAAAGCTGATCGATTTTTCTGTCATCGTTTCTTGTTTGTTGTCAGAAAATAGTGAATTTCAGCTAGTTTTCAAAAGAGAAGTATTTTTGCAATGATTTATTTTCTTTTTATAACGTGCTTTAATCCACTTATCTAAAAGGTCACCGAATCGATAGCAATGAACTGAACATTTTTCTGTGACAATTTCCCGCTCTGCAAAACATGTTTTTTTTTTTTTTGGATCGAGCAGACGTTTTCATTTCCTCCGCTTTTTTTTTTTTTTTTTTCCTTTCTTTCTTTCAGAACTTTGACTTTATCTCTATTTATTTAGATACTTTATTTAAGAAATTGATATTAAGTGGTTTTCTTCCTTTTTTTCTCTCTCCTGCTCTTTTCTTTTCTGTTCTTTCTTTCTTTCTTTCTTTTTTTTTTTTTTTTGCAATGCATACGATCGCTTTTATGTATTATTTTAACCAGGGCCGCATTTAAGGGGTGGGTTTTTAGGGTTCGAACCCCCTCCGAAATTTTTCAAAACTACGCATTACGAAAATGCTTTTTATAGTTTCTTACTGAAAAAAAAAAAATATTATTGCTATTGAATTTTAATTTTCTTATTCACTTTGAAACTACATTTGAAAAATGAAATTATCATTATTGAATAATTGTACAAATTAAGTGTTTTTTCTATAGTATTTATTTGTATTGCAGTTATTGCAAACATAATTTCTCAACAATACACCTTTCCCTTTGAATTTTTTAATACTACCAAAAAAATTCCAAAATTCTTCAAATTTGTAAGTACCAAATGTTTACTCATAATTTCACATCACATAAACACAACTCAATAACTCATAGCGGACTGTATTTAATTTTCTTAAACTCTTTATTAAATTGGAGATCGGACATCTCTCGCCGACTCCCACACAAGAACTCTCTTAGTTCTCTGCACAAGGAACACTCCCACGTACATTAATAACGCATAATAAGCACTTCACATTTGGTGGCGTTCGCAGCGCCCTCTTTTTCACAGTGTTTCACTCTTTGGGCCTTAACATACCGGCCGCCTTGACATGTTTTAACAAAACATTCAATAATCTTAAATGATAAAACACAATAACACAAATGACTTTAAAGAATAAACGACAATATAAACCAATTGATACACATCAGTAAAGAAAAAATGCAAATCACAAAAAAAGCTCACAATAAATTTTTATGCAATATTTTCTGGCAAAATACACAATTTTGAAATGGATCTTTTGTAGACTCCATTTGCAGTTTTTACTTCTGCCACTCTAATTTTGCCATCAGGGCCAGGATACACTTTTTCTATTTTACCTAGCAGCCATTTACAGGCAGGTAAATTGTCCTCTTTGATAAGTATAATAGCACCCTGTTTGACATTTGATTTAGCAAACATCCATTTGCCCCTCTGTTGAAGTGTATTAAGGTAGTCATTTTTCCACCTTTTCCACACATATTGCGTCACCTTTGTTACTCTCTGCCATCGATTAAGCCTGTTATCGTTTATATCCAAAAGATCTGGTTCAACAATGGCGTTTATTGGTCTTCCTATTAAGAAATGACCAGGGGTAAGTGCCTCTAACTCAGTACCATCAGATGCTAACGGAGTGATTGGACGCGAATTCAAAATACCTTCGATTTGAACTACTATAGTCTCAAATTCTTCATAGGTGAATTTAAGATCCTTCATTACCCGTTTTAGATGATATTTAAAGGATTTTACACCTGCCTCCCAGAGACCACCAAAATTGGGGGCTCTGGGCGGAAGGAACTTCCAGTCAATTCCCTCGGAAGCAAAGTAACTCGCTAAATTATCATCTGGGTTTCTTACTAGATTATGCAATCTTTTTATTTCCGAGTTTGCTCCTACAAAATTACCTGCATTATCTGAAAAGAGTTTAGTACATTTTCCTCGTCTACTGAAGAACCTCTTTAGGGTAGCAATAAATGCCTCGGATGTCAAGTCAGACACCACTTCAAAGTGGACCGCTCTGGTGACAAAACACACAAATATGGCCACATAAACTTTAGTTAACGAACTATTTCTCTGATTTTTGATTTTTATAGTGAAGGCACCACAAAAATCAACTCCTGAAATATTAAATGGATAGGTTGGATTTACTCGTTCTGGGGGTAAATCTCCCATAATTTGTTCCAGTGTAACAGGTTTACTCTTAAAACATGTTACACAACTGTGCACAACACGTCGGCATAAAGATCTACCATTAATTGGCCAAAATTTCTGTCTAACAAAACAAAGCAAAGATTGAGGACCTACATGAAAATTCTTTATATGATAATACTCAACAATTAATTGTGACAATTTAGATTTATCAGATAACACTGCAGGATGCTTTTCACAAAACTTAAGATTTGAATTTTTTAATCTACCACCGACTCGTAAAATTCCCTTTTCATCCAGAAACACATTTAAGGATTTCAATTTACTGTTATTAGAAATGACCTTACCTTTACTAAGGGCTGAAATTTCTGCATTAAAGGCCTTACTTTGACATAACTTAATTAGGAACTCCTCTGCCCCACTCAACTCTTGTGACGTAATTGCACCTGAGATCTTTTCACCAGGCTTTCTAGCATTATGGCAAAACCTAAAAAGAAAACTCAGAATACGAAGTAATTTACCATAATTATTTGTAACGTTCAAAATGTCACTCAGAAAATCAGGTGAAGTCACTAATAAAGATACAGTCAGGTTTTTAGGTTTAGTCTGAGTTTTAAATTCATCGTGAAACATTGGTTGCACCAAAGGATCGTCAATAACATCAGCGTCTTGGAATTCCTGTTTTAGCAAGTCAGGTCCATACCACCACAGTTTGTTGTTAAGCAGTTTAGTTGGTTCAAGCCCTCTGCTCACCATGTCAGCGGGATTTTCTTCTGATCGAATATGATGCCACTCACATCCTTTAGTCAGCTCTTGTAGAATGGCTATTCGATTAGCTACGAATGTCTTTAAAAGATGAGGTTCACTTTTAAGCCAAGCAAGCACAATAGTAGAATCTGACCATAGATGCACTTCAGAGAAACTTACTTGCAAAGATTGAATTACTCTATGGAGTAATTTAGCCAGTAACACAGCTGCATTAAGTTCAAGTCGAGGAATCGAGATTCTTTTCAAAGGAGCAATCTTCGATTTGCTGCATAACAAGTGGGTAGCTACTTCCCCAGTAGATGCAGTAGATTTGATGTACATCGCTGCTCCATACCCGTTTTCACTAGCATCAGAGAATCCGTGTAGCTGAACGCTAACAGCATCTTCTGTTAAGATACATCTTTTCACTTTAATGCACTGTATTGCTGATAATGACTGAACGAAGCTTTGCCATTCTTTACTTTCTTGATCTGGCAATGCGTCATCCCATCCGATTTGTATGAGCCATAATTTTTGCATGAATATCTTTGCTCTAACAATTATAGGGCCAATCAAACCCAGGGGATCATAGATTTTTGCAATATTGGATAAAACTGCACGTTTAGTATAAATATCCAAATTTTGCATTGCAACTTGAAAAGAAAACTCATCATACTTGTGGTTCCACAAAATACCTAACGTTTTGGTTTCACTATCTTCGGTAAACGAGTAGGTTTCAGCCCCTTCTGAAATCTCCCTCAAAAGTTCTTCCTCGTTTGCCGCCCATTTATGTAACTTCATACCTCCACATTGAAGTAAGAGTACTAATTGCTTTTGCAATTCTCGTGCCGTATCTATATCTGGACATCCCGTAACGATGTCATCCATATAGGTGTCTCTTTTTATGACTTCTGCTGCTATGGGATAGTCTTTCTCCTCATCTAAAGCTAATTGCTTCAATGTTCGCGTTGCGAGATATGGCGCACTAGTCGTCCCGTAAGTTACTGTAGAAAGTTTGTATGTTTTAATCGGCTCATTTAAACCTTCCTTCCACACTATTCGTTGCAAATCTCTTTGACTTTGATCAATCAGGATCATTCTATACATTTGCTTAATGTCAGTTATGAAAACCACATAATGTTTTCTAAACCTTATCATGATGGAGAATATGTCTTCTTGAATAACACCCCCATTATACTGCAAAGAATTTAAGGATTTCCCTGTTGCAGACGGTTGTGAGGCGTTAAAAACAACTCTTAACTTAGTGCTTGTCTTTTCTGGACGATATACTCCATGGTGGGGAAGATAAAAGTTAATGTCTGGTTCCACAGTCTCATTTACCAGCTCCATGTGATTTAAATACTCATAATCACGGATGAAATCTCTGTACAGTTTTGAATATACATGATCCCTCTCTAAGCGTTTCCAAAGCGAATTCAATCGTTTAATTGCAATTTGCTTTGATTCTCCTAAACAATCCGGATTTTCTTTTAAAGGCATCTGAACAATGTATTTCCCGGAACTATCTCTTTTGTATGTTTTCAAAAAATGCTCTTCACAAATGATTTCTTCCTTGCTTTTCTTTACTGCCCTTTCCTCACAAAAGGAATTTTCGATTTCCCAAAAGCTCTTAATTAATGCATTTAAGTTATCCTCCGCATTACATATTAAACCACAATGTGTCGTATCAATAACTCCATTTTCTGATATACACCCACCAGTCACATATCCAAACACGGAGTTTTGTAATATGAGCTTCGAGTTTGAGAAGTGAAATTGATCCATTTTTAGAAGCTCATAAAAACACTCAGCTCCTAATAAAATATCTATTCTTCTCGGTTTATTGAAATGAGGGTCAGCTAGCTTGATGTCTGGTGGAAGTTTCGAAAAAGGGAAATTAAAATACCTTCCTGGCACAAGATCATTTATTTTTGAAACAACCAGAAAATCCAGGGTTCTTGAATAATCTCCTTTATTTGAAATCGTAGCTGTCAGTTTCGATTTAACAGTTAACGCAAGACCACTTAAACAAGAAACCGACACATTAATCCTTTCCCGCTTGATCTGCAATAAATCCGCTAACTCCACTGACAAATAATTGCTTTCGGATCCTTGATCCAAGAGTGCTCGTATCTGAATCAGCCTTTCAGTTGCATCGGCAATATAAACCATCGCTGTAGACAAAATGGTATTTTTATGCTTAAAACCTGACACATTATTTCCATTAATTGACGAACCCGCGAATTCCCGTTGACAGCTTGCGAAATCAAAACTCTTAGCATCAGCATTTAAAGGAGCTCCACTGAAAGAAGAAGCACATAAATCTCCACTTGCCCCTTCTCCCTCTAATGCCGCCAAAGGAGCAGGCGCCTGGGAATTCTCGAGGTCAATTTTAGGGTTTTCCTTCGCTTGAGAAATATGCAATAGGCTGTGATGCCGTTTAAAACAGAAACCACAAGTGAAATTAGATTTGCATGATTTCGCGCAATGACTTTCACTTGAAAGACAATTAAAGCACAATTTATATCTTTTTGCAAACTCAATACGATCATACACAGACATTTGTTTAAATGACATACATTTACTTAAATGATGATATTGATTAGATTTGCAACATATACACTTTGAATTAGAATTCTTAACACTTGCTGTCATGGTAGTCGTAACCTTTTGATTTTGATGTTTTTGAGAAATTTCTGAATTGCCAGATGGTTTCGAAGCTTGGAGAGTACGAGCATAATTCTTTAGAAATAAGACAAGCTCTGATAGTTTGGGCAATTCATCTTTCTTGCACTCTCTTTCCCACCACAGCTTACTTGACGAATCTAATTTCTGAAGCAATAGATATGCCAATATTGTTTCCGAAAAACCTTCAATCTTCTGTTCCAAACTTTCCAGAGACCTAATGCATTCGTTTACCGTGTCTACTAATTTTAGAATAGAGGCAGGGGATTCATTTTGGATAGAAGATAAAGACATGAAACGTCTTAATTGGGCAAACACTTGGTCTCTTTTGTTAGAAAATCGTTCTTCTAAGAGCTCCCAAGCCAATTTATAGTTTGCATCACATAATGATATTGATTGAATAATTCTCAGAGCTTCTCCATGAAGCGATAACTTTAAATATGAAAGTTTCTGAGAATCCGATAAGCTACTATTATTATGTATGCTAGCTAGGAATAGATCTCTAAATGACAGCCAATTTTGAATGTTTCCGTTAAAGGAAGGAAGATTCATTTTTGGAAGGCGAACTCCTTCACAAGGTTTTTCCTCTGATTTAGGAAAGAAATTAGTAACACTAACTGGCAAGTTAGACATTTTTTTCTTGACAGCAACCCACAATTCATCAATACTTTGTTGAACAGATTCTTGTTCCTCAATAAATTTTTCAATTTCTGTGGCATCACAAGTAGCAAATATTTTCTCAAAAATATTAGCGCACACACCTTCAAATTGAACACATTTTTTCTCATAGAGTTCCAATTGAATTTTATCCAAGGCGCCTTTTTTTACCTCATTAGTTGCCTTAGTAATACTCGATTTAAGTACTCTTTTATTTACTAAAATGACATCCATTTTGACACAATAAGGAAATCAGATGGGATTGTAAATTTTCCTACCTGACAGTTCTCGGACGACTAGTGGCACTTAAATCCTCAGTTGTCGCTTATCCATTCAATATACACAAAACACAGTTCACATAGGTCCGAAGCTGCTACGGTTTCGCACGGACCACAAAATGTTTTTTCATAATTTCACATCACATAAACACAACTCAATAACTCATAGCGGACTGTATTTAATTTTCTTAAACTCTTTATTAAATTGGAGATCGGACATCTCTCGCCGACTCCCACACAAGAACTCTCTTAGTTCTCTGCACAAGGAACACTCCCACGTACATTAATAACGCATAATAAGCACTTCACATTTGGTGGCGTTCGCAGCGCCCTCTTTTTCACAGTGTTTCACTCTTTGGGCCTTAACACCAAACTCTATACTTAACACAAGATAGAAATTTCAAAAGTTTTATTTACTATTTCGAATGCCGGTATATGAGTAAACTCATCTACCCAGATTTCTTTTCTTCTTTGAAAAGATGAGTCTTCTTATTTTTTAAACATTTTTTTATGTTAATACCCTTTTAACATCTATTGTCACAAAAATCAACAGAATATAGAATATGAAATTAAATTTTATTGTCTTTATAGATTTCACGAAAAATAGGTTTGTTAAAACTCACCCCGGGCTTGGTTACGGTCCTGATTTTAACTATACGCTTTCAATAACAACATTCCAGAAACTTAGGTGTTTCAAATCAGTGATAACCCAAGGTCAGTAGCCGAGAGGGGAAAAGGGCCCGGGCCCCTCCCGAAAGGATAAAAATAATTTAACTACGCTATTAACTATTTTTTAATTGTTTACTTCACAACAAAAAAATTTCAAAATATTTCTTAAAAACACACATACACACACATGCACAAAGCATATTTGAATAAAATCACTTTGGTTTGCTATGAGAGTAATATTACAGTCGGCAGACAATGTAAAAGAATTCGTAAAACTCACGAATTTCGAATTCAATGGTGCATAATCTCACTATTCAGTCGCTAATTCTTCTTTAATAGAAAAAAAATGATTATTTTGTTTTAACCTCTTGTTTTAATTACTATGACAATAAGTATATGTTTATAAGTAATGTTGCATTGTTACACCACTTTGGGGAAATTATATAAGTTTATTAGTTAATTATCTTCAAATGTTGAAAAAGATCTTTTGTCATCTTATTCGAAGTAAATTAGTATGTTACGCTTCAGTACTGAAAAAAAGATGAGTTGGCTTTCGAAAACACTGTAAAAGAGCCCCATGAGAACTTTTTTTACAAAAAAAAAAAATATATATATGTATGTATATATATCCTGTTTTTGTATCCGCCTCTGCAAATGGTCTTCAAGGGACCTAGGCTGGGCAGGGGCACCTCAATAATGCGAGGTCAGTGAGACCGGACAAAAATCTCCTTATTCAGCAAATTTCGTCCGGTGATAATGACTCAGACTGAACCAAGGGCATTTAAGGGACTGTTTTTCTTTTTATAATTTTGGGGAGTCTCGTTCTGAAATGGGTCTACGTAGTGTATGGGGGAGGGGGTTGCACCATTGCTCTTAGGCGGCGAACCCCACTCCCCCTGAATTTTCTAAAATTGCTTATTTCTGCAAAATGTCAGTTTCTGGATTAAATTGAAAGAAATTGTATCTTTTCGAATCGATAAAAATTACCTCAAAACACCGCTTTTATCCATATAATTGTAAAATACAAAACAGAGGAGTTGGTCAATAAATCGTTGACGGCTATGAAATGACAGCATTTCCATTTAAATACGTTTATGTTGGAAAACAGACTTTCGGTAAACAAATGCTTTCAGAAAAACCGGAGCGCTGGAAAAGATTTATGAATTATCTTTTTTTTTTTTTTTTGCTACCTAACTGCTGCACAAAACAGCGCGATTTCGTTTGTTTAACGAAAATTTTATTTAGAACAAACAAGAGTTTAATCGATAAAAGTAGCTGTTGCAGACGATTATTTATAAACATCAAAGTTTTTAAATAGGAAAACAGAACACAAATGAAAGCTAAAATTTGTTCTAAATATAATTTTGCCTTCTAATCATCATCTTATCGGTGTAATGTTACGATATTAAAGAAAAGCATACAAAAGTGATATTCTATGCCATATGGAACGCAATTTCGCTCACTTATCTTCTGCTGGAGAAATTGACGTTACAGTCCATAAATAGAACGTAAATCTGAGAAAGTCGCTCTTTTCATGGGCAGCAAAGATAAAAAAACAGCTTTTTCTCATTAATATGATTGTTTAAATATACTTATCGATTTCTTTCCGATTAACTCTTTCATCATTATTTAGGGGAAATAAGAACTACGCAGCCGATAATTAAATTGATGTAAATGGGAAAAATAAATTTATGCATGAGGTACTCTCTAATCTCTTTATAGTACAACTTATCAATGTCTGTTAATTGCACTGTAGATGTTTGGATTTTTCTTTTTTTCCCTTTCTTAAGCAAGAAATTACGCTTCAAAAATATATAGTTTACAGATTGCAAAAAAAAAAAAAAAAAAAAAACTATTACGTTATTCTTTCAAATTAAAGGGAAGAAAAAATTTTATCGTCTTATTCATGCATTTATTTATTTATTTTCATTGTATGATACCCCAAAATTTTAAGGAAAAATCTTGTTTCAACGTATCGCCCCGACAACAAAAGTGACATATAGCTTAAATGTAAAAAAAAAGCATGCTAATTATTGATTTAAAATCTTTTAATGCACTGCTTTGTTACAAAACTAGCACAAAATTAGTTTCCATAACTTGCGTTGTGGCATATAAACGAAAAATCAATAGTGTGACACTTCATTTAAGTTCATAGTTAAAATGACAAAGAGTTTCGAACTTTAACTATACACTACAATTAATTTATTGTGTATAGTTATAGTTATAAGTATAAGTATAAAGATATAAGTATAGCAAAGTTATATAGTTAAAGACTGCAAAAATCACAACTAGCAAACATAAGATCCCAAACGTGTTGTGCATATTATAGTATATAAGGATAAATCAGTAAAAAGTACAGATTATAATTCCAACGTTCATGAGGCACTAATACGCAGGGATACTTATGAAAAATTGAGAGCTTATGGATGCACATGCACAGACATCCGGCAAAAGCTTAGCTTTTGATCCGACAAAAGCTTAACTTTTGATCCGACAAAAGCTTAGCTTTTTTCGGATGTCTGTGCATCCATAAGCTCCCAATTTTTCGCGTTACTTGTAACGCCGAAACACGTGTTTGCAGTATCCTGCGTATTAGTGCCTCATGAACGTTGGAATTATAGTTTGTAATTTTTGCACTAAGGTATGTATAATTCAACTTCGCAGGGATGGCCTATGACTCCTCCTTTTTCAAGGATTGTTCATTTTTAGGAAGGGGTGATATGCAGATGAAAATTGAGGAATGGGATTCACAATTGATGGGGGAATTTGAATGGGTAGAAATTCTACCTATTTTAATACCTATTTCAAGAAATGGACTCGTTTTCTCATTTGATTGACATCGGCCATCTCGTCGCGGTTGAATTATATTTTTCAGTAAAAAGTAGTAAGGTTGGCTGGGCTCTTTTTTAGAACAGCTTGTTTTTGAAGTCTTATACGAAAGTTTTGAAACAAATAAATAAATGAATACATTTTATGACTTATTTTTTCTTGGACTTTATAAATAAAAACCAACTTATCATTATTTTCTAAAATAATGCTTTAGCTTTATAGGTTTTTCTTTAGGATGATTATTTTTTAAAAGATCAGATGGGTGTGCCTCTTACCCGATGCGAAGGGGTAAGAGGTTCAAACACCTTTTATTTAAATTTAAAGCAAGCTTGTCTAAAAGGTGTGTAAATGGATTTTGCTTGATGCATGTAAATTTTTAGTTTGAAATATTTTTTTTTTGTAAATACATCCGTGAACGAGATATCTACTGACATTTGAATCTGTATGACGGAAAAGGATAAAACAAAATACAAAACAATTATATCTGAGAAATTCACCTAAATTCTATGGCTATATATTTTACTTTTACGCTTAAAGTAATGTCGAATAAACATAATAATGTCAATTAAGATCAATTTGGTAATCGCGCCGAGCCTATTGCACCACGGATTCTTCACTACATTAGAATTGTTAAATGATTTTATGTACACAAAGCAAACAAGTGTTATGTATAAGCACGTGCGCGTTGAAGTTAGCTGGTGTAATACTTTTTATGCCCCCCCCCGGCTCACTCAGACTGCCCAACGTCTCACAAAAACCATAGCTTTAATAATAATAATATTCTACAGTAATAATAAAAAAAATCGTGCCTGTATTAATAGGAGTAAATTATGTTTAAGGGTTTACATAGGTGCCCATAGGCAGAGGCGAGAGGAATTCTAATGTTTTCCCCTCTTTTAATCGTTATCTGTAATTTTATTTATGCATGCAAAAATTATCAAATGTATAAAAACAAAATAAATTTTTATTTTAACAAAGGAGATACATATGAAAAATGATGATCGGATAAACATTACTTGATATTTAGTGATCATAATTTTTTTCTGGTTACTAATTCAGTCTTGTATTTTCTTCTACAGCTTTCGCACAGAATAGAGGCAGTTCGAGGTACGTCCCACCAAACGAATATGCTGATGACAACACGCCGTCTCAACGTCTACCTCGCACGAGGAGCAGTCAAACCAGCAGACAGACCAGCAGACAACCGAAACAGACCCAACCACCAGAACCACTGGATGTGACGGAAGATATCCAAGAATATCAGGTATTCTAAATGGCCATATAATTCCCCAATTTGGAGAGTCCAGTAAGAGAGGGGAGCTCTGTGGAACTGCAGACTTCACCAAACGTAAAGGAGATTATTTTATGTGTTCTTTTACGATGCAAGTCTGAAATATGGTAACTGTCGACATTAACCGGTGGATATCAACATTCACACGCTAAAGACATGGCAAAAGACCAAGTATTTCCGGTGAAAGTATGGGCCCTGACTCACACCCTCTCCCACCACTACCAAATTAAAAAATATATTCAACTTTTCTATTAACTTTCATTTTTTAAATTCACTTTTTCAAGAGTCAATGTGAAAGAATACATGAAACTCACGAGTCTCGAATTCAAAGGTACACAATATTCGTTCATTATTTCTTCTTTGATGGAAAATATAGAATATTTTGTTTTAACTCATTAATGCCTGACATTTTTTTTTCAAAGATATTGTGTATACTGGTTACAAACAGTATTTAATGGACAGGAAAAATAATAAAAAAAATATTATGTAAAAAATAATGTTTTTATTAAGGAAAGAAGAATCGTCCCTTAAAATTTACGATAGACCCCAGAGGATACATACTTTTTTTACTAAATTTTTTTTCTGCCTACGATATAATATTTAAAAAGACATTTTATAAAAAGAAATAAAATCAGCAATTAACATAAACTGGGAAGCTGGGAATAACTTTGAAAACTTAGCTTTTTTCTTGAGATTGTGAACGATGTAATTTTTGATAAAGATCATATTAAAACTGCTACAGAACGCACTTTACAATGGTTATGTGCTGCAATCTGTTAATAACAAATTTAAACAATACCAAGGTACTAATTGAACAATATTATTTGGTTCAAATGTTCATTTTGGGGAAATTCAGACCCTTTTTTTGACCGTCCCTAAAAAGGGACGCTAGGCATTAATGGGTTAATAACCTTTTGTTTTAATCATTATGGCAATGTTTCGAAGTAAAACCGTGCACCATTAAATCATTTTGGTAAAATTATTTAAAATTAAAAAATATTTTTCGTCCTCATTTGAATTAAATTAGTTTTTAATATTTATGTACTTAAAGTTGATTATTTGCCTTTAAGAGCTCTTTAAAAATATTTTAATCTCATGAATCATTTTCTAATGAAAAATTACATGGGGCGGTGGAGGGGGCATTTTTTACTTTTCCAGGCTCCTTTCAAAAACTATTTTTGATTCGTCCCGTGACTAAAACAATTAGTAAGAATGGATTGCAAGGACCGTTCTTACGTTCTACGGACAGTGATTTGTTGGTTTAGACATTAAGTTTGCAAGTAATGAATACATAAATTTCTGTTGGTTATAATGTTCAAAGTTTATTCTTCTTTTAGATCACTTGTGTATCCAATTTCTTACTTGGAGCAAAAATTTACATCCCCTGTTTTAATGTTTTTATGCTGGTTATTTCACATGAATGATTAAAAAGAAATTTTCCATTGCAGCCCCCTGAACTTCCATCTAGATCTAGAACCACAGGCAGAAGAGTTCCTTTGAGAAGCGTTCCTCAAGACTTTCCGGAACCTACGCTTTTATCTGCAGATGACCGACATCCAGTAATAACTACAGAAGCTGAAGAACTCCCGGTTGCGACCACAAGCGCGCCTTCAGGAAGACCTCCAGTCAGAAGGCGAAGACCTAAGAAGCGAAAGAGGCCTCAACCAACAGGCGAAAACGAGTCCGCCCTCAACTCTGGTACATCAGAAGCTCCAATTTCTGATTTATTGAGTACGGACGAAAAACGCCCACTTTCTGCTCATGCTGACACTTCTTCGCGAGATTCTCCTTCTCAACGAAGGGCGCATCCTACTTTCAATCCCCATCTGCGATACCAGGCTGATGAGGAATTGCTGGGTGCCAATAAAGGCCCACAAACCCCTGCGCGAATAAATGAAGCAGAACCTCAATATTTCAGACCTGGGGCACCTAGAAGCAGATTATCAAATGAAGACAATGAGGCAGGTCAAGTTGTGCGAAATCCACCTTATCAAAGTATTCCTGGAACTCGATATATCTCTACAGCTCCATCAAATGTCGCCCAACACAGCAGAGATACCTATGTGCCCGTTTTGTCTCCAATAAGAACACCCACGAGGGAAATTGCTCGTCCTTATGATTATTCTGAAGGCCCTGCTGAGAACGAGAGACCAGAATTCTTACCTAATAATCCCAACTATCATTCAGCTCAGAATACTAGATCACCTAATAGATATAATCCGAATATTGATGAAAGTGCTTATCCTGCTCCTAAACCATCAGCTAACATTATTCCTGAAATTGACGAAAAAATTCATCCCGGAAGAATACATCCACATGATGAACACCACAAGGAAACGCATCCAGAATTTACTGATGAATACAACCCATCAGGTGCTCAACCAGGTAATAGACCTTCCTCCCGACAAATACCAACAGAAGATGCTTATAATGATGATGAACAGGAGCTTCCAAAAACCACAAACAGGCTGCCTAATTCATCTGAAGTGCGTTACGAATCCGTTTATCCATCAGAAGATGTGGAACGTGTAACAAGAGCTCACATAGCCACTGAACCCCCTAGTAATTACCGAAATAGGCAAACGACATCTGTAAAGCCTCACAGAAATGCCGTTGCATCATACAGTAATGTTCGAAACCTTGATTCCACAAAGCCACATGAATATGATAATGATGCTGAAACGAATGCCGGACAACCACCTAGGTACCAACCTCCTCTTCAGAGGGGAAGTTCACGGTACTCGCCTGGAAGTCCAGTTGATTCTTCTAGATCTAGGCCAACGCCTCAACCACAAGAAACACCTTCAGATGTACCCAGAAGAACTCGAGTATCAACACGACAGCAGGCTACACCAGAGGTTCCAGTAAGAACTCGGGGATCATCAAGACAGCAGACTACACCAGAGGCTCCAGTAAGAACACGTGGTACCTCTCGATATCAGGCCGACACTCTTCCGAAAGCAGAACCTACGACACCGCCACGCTCTCAACAAACACCAGATCGTTCGCGGGGAGTGAATAATTACCAACGGGACCCTGTAGAGAGTGGATCAAGATTGAGTGCTAGAAGACAACATGTTAATCCTGAAGATTACGGCGGTGCTGAAGATCAACAGCCGAATTTTGAGTACAGCAGAGTGACCCAGAGTGAACCAAAGCCAGCTAGACAGCCCGTCCATCCTTCTCGGCACCAGGCCAGCTCTGATTATCAAGAAGACTTAGGAGGCTACAACACTCTTCACTCTCGTCCTCAATTTGTACCAAAAGCTGTTGAAGAAGATGAAGCTATTAGAGAAGAAAGAACTGATTTCATCCCACCACAAGAAGCACCTCCCAGTAACATACGGGGTACTAGATATAGACCCGAGCAGCAGAGCGCCAGGCAACCCGAAAGAGTTCCAGTTCGAGAACAATCGGTACTAATACAACCTGCTCAGAGAGGGCAGCGAAACGATGGATATCCTCAATATCAAGCGCCTCAGAATCCTAGACATGCAAAACCAGAAATCAGAGACTATCCGCAATATGAGGAACCTCAGAATCCTAGACCACTTCGAAGGGAGCCTGAAACCAGAGACTACCCCCAGTATCAAGAACCACAAAATCCTCGAAGACCAAGTCCGCCCCAAAGTTCCAGGGGTTCTTCCAGACCACGACATCAAGAATCCGAACCCCAAACGAGGCCTCGAGGTCGGTCATCTGGTGGTAGTGGGTTCACCTGTCCCGATTCTTATGGATTCTTTGCAGATCCTGTCCAATGCGATAAGTACTACGAATGCAGAAATGGAACTGCTGAAGTGAGTCTGTGCAGTGATGGACTCGCCTTTAATGAAGTTAGTGCACCGAAGTACTTGCGGTGCGATTCGTTGAGAGATGTGGATTGCAGCTCAAGACCACAACTACGTAAGTAGTTTTCTTTTTTGTGTAGATGATTTTTATAGCTATGTTATGTGTTTTAAAAAGTTCTATTGTTTTGTATTTTCCTGCCAAAATCTGGAAGAATGCTACAATGAATATACAGAATCAACTAATCAAATAAAATGTATGAAAACTTCAATGATCACGGGACTTATCGCTCTTATCGAACGAGAAGGAAATAGATTCTGAGTCTCTCTTCTCTGCATTAATGGCAACTTATTGGACGAGGTGTGTAACGAGAAGAATACCATTTTTCTTGGCGTGGTTAATATAGTCGCCTTGACTTTCAAATACTTGTTTTTGGTTCGCCAACGGCGTTATTTTTAGAGGCATAGCCGAATTTATATTTTCCCCCCTCTTGATGTCGAATACGATGTCGCCATTCATTTATAAAATTAAAGTTAAATTTATAGACAATAAAAAAATTATTTTCCATTATTTTGTTTTCAATTTGAGGTCTTTCTTTACAACTAGATTCTTTCAAACTTAGTGTAAAATTTTCACAGTATTTTACGCGTTTTGAAGGAAATACGTACTTTTTGAATCTCTGGTTTAGTTGCTTAAAAAGTGTGTTTCCTTGCAAGTTTACATTTCAGTTAAAAGTCAGGACAACGTTGCGGAAATGCTTTAGGTTTTTAAAAAGCTTTGGTACTTTGTAGTTCTTGAACTTACTTTACAAATACTTCTATAATTACAGAGGAAGCGCAGCCTTCTCCAAACTGCCCAAGGAAGTTTGGTCTGTTCCCTGACGAGTCTGATTGCACCAAGTTCTTCAACTGTGTTGATGGAGTTGCAACTGAAGTGCAATGTCCACCTGGATTGATATACAACGATGATCGAGCGACTTGTCGACTGGGCGGATCTTGTGAAAAGTTCATGTAAAACAGAAGGTAACTAATTGTCAAATGTAACTATTTAGAAAAAGTTGTGGGGGGCAATGTTTTGCTAGATTTCTAGATGCCTTCTGAAGCTTAACATAATTGCAGTATTTTTAACAACTTGGAAATAATTTCTCAACTCTCTACTTTTCTATACTACTTTCATATACCAGAAGAGTAGGGCTCATTTTTTTCTTAAGACCCTTTCAAAAATATAATAATCATCTTTTATTAGCTTTAAAATATTGTTATTTACATAGGATTTTTCGCTTAATAAGATACTGGAATCGTCAATTACTAGAACCAAAAAATAAATCAGTTGAAGGATGTGAAAGAAATATAGTTGGAAAAGTGTTCATACCCAAAAGTTGACTCTTTCGAGATGCAACTTTCTTCCTTTCCAGGAAAGTACTCGACTTAAGTAATAATGAAAAAAGTTAAAAATGGTACTATTCGAAAGAGCATACTGAGACATGTCTTTGACCCAAAGATCAAGTGCCCTCGTCCCCTCGTTTTCGAGATGAGGGGTCTTAAAGTCGGCCGAAAATGAGCCAAATTTGAAGACTTGGCAAGAAATTGAAGCTAGTTCCAAATTCTCCCTTCCGCTGCTTGCTTAGCATCGCATCGTTTCCATGTTTGGTCATTTGCAAAGAAAGTAAGATGTTTTACGTTAACCCTTTACTTGTATGAGCTAAAATAAAGAATGCTGGTCAAGACTATGATGTGGAAAGCAGAGAGCTTTATCCAGAGGAGCGAAAACTTTACAAAGAAGTTAAAGTTTTATCTTTTTACGATTGATAACAATACATTTTAGAATTTTAGTTATTTGAAGTTCTTTTACTGAACTGAGTTGTATGTAGTAATTATTATAAGTTAAAATATATTGCACGTGTTTCTAAATGAATAATTCGGGATAATTAAATAAGTATGAAAAGCAGCTAATATGAGCTCATGTACAAAAAATGAAAGAAATAATCTTTGGAGTAGAAATTAAATTGTCATGGATTATGATATCAGTTCTTATTGAAAAAAAAATCGATACAAGAAGTTTTACTATCTGCCAACTCTTAGCAAAAACATTTATTTTTTTTAAATTGAAATCGAGAAAAAATAAATAATTTTTAAACGAAAACGAATTAGTAAATATCAATAGCTGCAAAATTATATCCACGTCGGAAATTACATCAATGGTAGAGGGAAATAATTATTTCCATTCTTAAAATATACTAATAGAGTCGGCATTCATTGTAAAAGCCCCTGACGTTCAAACAAATTGGTCACTGTAGCGAAAAGTCTCTGTAACGTAAATGTAAAACATATTGCATATTAATTTCGTACTGTTTAAAAACACTAGAATAACTTTACTAGTTCTGCTATATGTTCAACGGGTAGGAAAAGACTAACAAAATTGTACATCAATACAAGTTTTAGCTTACTTTTCTGTAAAAGTAGAAAATAGGTGAAAAAAAACCATGAAAGAACGCCTGATGCACTGAAAAAAAAAAAAAAAAAACGCTCAAAACAATTGATGCAAAAAACCACAACATAATAAAAATAATTAAATACACAGAAAAATTTAAAATAGGAAAGTTGGGTTTTGAGCTGCGGAAACTGTGTACCTGTCAGTCTGTCTATTGGTCAGTTTTTCTAACTTCTGAGTGCATAGTCCGATTCGTTTTTTTTTTTCTTTTTTTAAATCGAAAAATCTCAGTGAGGACAATACACTCCCATATTCGACTTTTTGATTTGAATAATATTTCATTCAATTTCGAATTTCCGATTTTTTCCCCTGTCCTCACTTATAACTTATGAAGGAACAAGTTTGATTCGAGCGAACATTTTTTTTTTTCGAAATATCTCAGAGAAAACACCTCATTCTTGTTTGATTTTTTTATTTGAACACATTTTCATTAAATTTTGATTTTTTTTTTTTTGAAAGACCATTCTTACAGACCCAGTGATGCAATTGACAAAAATGTTTAGGAGAACTCACTTTGAGTTATAGGGGTCCCACCAAAAGAAAAGTGGTTTGAAAAAATTTATATTTGCAATTTTTACAATTAAAAACCCTAAATACACCCCCCCCCCATACTACAGAATGGTACGAACACTTGAAAAAAATAATTTAAAAAAAACAGGACGTTCAGTTGTCACCTCCTGTTGACAAGGGCCCCTTAAGAAGGAGACTCCCCTTAAACAAGGGACCTGCTTTAATCGCAAATAGTACGATAAAATTTAATTTTGATGTGTTGTATAAAATTGTTTTTCCTCTTTAAAAAACTCTCTGCTTTCCATGTGCTAGGCTTGATAGTAGTTTTTTGCTTTAACTCGCACAGGTAAAGTAAAACATTATTGTAAAATCGTCTTTCAAAAGCTTTGCAGATGACCAAAAATGGGAATCAAGTTTCCCGTTGAATGCAAATAGTGTAATCGCACCGCAGCTTCCAGTTTCATTATAACTCGCTAAAATTGGCGATTTTTCAAGAAAAATAAGCTGACTTTAGGACCTTATATTTCGATAACGGGGGCGCGAGGGCAAAAACGCGTGCGTCCAGAAACATGTTTTACAATGTTCTTTCGATTGGTACTCATTAAAAAAAAATTCATTATTCCATGATCGCGTACTTTCCTGGTTAGGATGGCAGCATACTTATTGTGTGTAACATTACTCATTGAACAGTTTTTGTCAACGCCATACCCCTCAACCTGTCTTTATCGCCGAAATTGTCAGCAGCAATTAAGATGCCAATTAAATTTTTAGCTTCGAAAGGGATCCATTCAGATGGTCCCTCCAGTGTGGGTGGGTCGGACATAGCAAAGACTGTATTGATTTTTTTTTTGGCTGGAAGCAAATACCACAAACAGCTCGTTAAAACATCTAGATACATTTCCGAGCAGCTGGGTATTTGCTTTCAATACACCTTATTCAATTCATTTTCTTCAGAGAAATTATCTCAATATATTTTTTAGTCAAATTTATTTTTCATTTTCCCAACATTTCAAGCCCTGGAACCTGTGCACAGTTCCATTTCATAACGTAATTTCTAGACATAGTTGCGTTAGGTTTCGAGAACCAAAGGTTTAGCAATGTATTTTTATTCACTGAAATACTGACGTCACTTTCAGTCATCTAAAATGTGATAATCGAAATCGTTCTCGAGAGAAATTGTTTGTTCACACAGCAGACGTCATTTCTGAAACAGCTGCTCACTGTGAAAAATACTCACAACCAAATTAAGAAAGAGTAGAAGCACCATACGCTATGCTGCAATTATTCATGTCTGCTCTCCTTCTGCCTATCATCTTTACTAAAAAAGTCAATGTATAAATAATCCTGAATAAAGTTTAAAAAAACTAAAAAATACGCTTTTAGAGTAAATTAAACTAAAAAGAAGTTTCAAAACTATTGAATATCCGCTTAGTTTTTATCCCCATATAATGCATCAACACGTAATTATAGTTTTGTCTTTAGTAATAATAATAGGATTAAATCTATTTTATTTTTGCAAACAACGTGAATTTTATCTTTTATTCAGAGTCACATAGAAACAACTGAAACACTAAAATACATCAGCATGTAATATAGTTTAGCCTTTAGTATTAATAATAGTATAAAATATATTACTTTTATATTTGTAAAGAACGTGAATTTTATCTTTTATTCAGAGTAACATACATACATACAAACAAACCAATATGTGAAACTAATAAAAGAGTATTAAAAATTCATTAAATTTTTGATTAATACACACACTCTCTTTCTATGGCCAGTTTTATAAAATAATCAAAATTACACGCATAAAATTGTTTCAGAAAGTTTCGTTTAGGTTTTTCATTTTCATTTAATACAATGTTGAATTTTTATTCGCGTAAATTCACGCTTTTTTTGAGTATTTTAAAGAAGATTCTCTAAAGCTGTTTATTGAAATAATATAGCAACATGCGATGTAGATATCATCTATTTTAACATAAAAAGACATAATAAATAATTTATTCCGTTTTTTATATCGTAAAAGTAATAGTTAATAATATTTCAAATTTTCATTTATTATTAATTATTAAGTAACAATAAGTGGTTTATTTTAGTTAATATAATGTATTAATACTATTATAAGAAGCTTTTACATTAACCAATATAACTGTTAATAATATTTAATGTTATTTTCAATAATATTTAATGTTATTGTTAATAATATTTAATATTATTGTTAATAATATTTAATATTATTGTACACCGCTAATATTTTCTACTGGCATAAATTGTCAGGTTATTATTAACTATTATGTTGATAGTAACGTAATAATTTATCGTATTACTTAACATTAACTGCTTAAATAAATTGTAGTTTATGTTCTTTAATTAATAAAAATGTAAGGTAACGAAGAAATAACTATCTTGGAAGAAAAACATATGATTTTTCAAATTTTCTGACGTCGGTTGTGAGTGATTGAAACATTTCTTTAGTTTATTTAAACTAAGATTTCTTTGCAATCCATTTATTAAGTCTTTTCAAGGAACCAATGGTTAAATAAATCAGTCAATAATTTTCATTCGAGACGGATTAATATAAATGTGTTTTTCCTTTATAAATTATTTGCATTCTTCAATCCGTTCTCGAACTATCTCTTTTTTTTTGTTCTTTTTTTTTAATGTACAAGTTTTCACAAAAATGAAGGTTCATATGAAATTAAAATTTATGTTTCAAATCGTTGGCAAAATGTAAAAGTTTGTATTTCGAAACACATGAAGCCAATATACCTTACAGGACCCCTTGCCAGATCATGCAATGGGCTCCTTTTATTTCTGCCAAGCTTAGAAATAAACATGATAAAATTTAAAGATTTTGCCATTAAATTTTTCATAATGACCCCCCTAACTAGCTGTGGGTCTCCCAGCCCCCCTCCCTCATATGAGGCCAAGCCAGAAAAATCCTTCGTTTACTTTTGGGGGGAAATATTTATGTATATAAAACATGTTTACTCCACGCTTACAATTGCTATTCACTACATTTTTTACATTTTTTTACACAAATGCATTGTTTCTTTACTGTACTCGGTTACTTTAAAATAGGCGTATCAAGATTAAAAATTTTGCGTCGTCTCCACGAAAACAGTACGAAAGAAAACAGTTCCACTCTTTTTTTATACACTGCTGATGAGGCATTGCATTTATTTTATGTTTATCGAATGAGGCTTACGTTTTTTTTTATATCCTCACATTTCAGTTATTTCTCAACGTTTTCTAACAAATCTAGTCATACATTAATACAGCACACATTTCTAAGAGAATGTTGTGCTTTATTAACGTTGATTTTTCAGTAGAATAGCCGTTTACGCACAAAGCAATTTTAACCATTTGCATTTAACCATTCTTGCAAAAGCTAAGTGGGGAAAAGGTCCTTAACGCCGTAACGATGACAACCATCAGGTGAAAAGTGCAGAGAGTGGCAAATTAATTTTACTTTGATTCGCCAGCTCTCGTTACATAGGATATAGGCAATCTCGCAATTCAGCTAAATTCTGTATATTCCGATAAATTTTCTTTCTTTTTCCAGATTTGCTCGGCTTCACCTGCCCAGAGCCAACTGACTACGACTTACAAGATGGCGTGTACACGAGGTACGCCCATCCTGACAACTGTCAGCTGCACTTCACCTGCATCAAGGGTGAGGATGGGCTGCGAAGACCTCGTATGCTGTCGTGCAATGAGGGCCTTGTGTTCAATCCAGCAACAGGTTCCTGCTCCAGACCCGATGATGTACCTGGCTGGTATGTATCAATGAGATGTTTTGTAGGAGACAGCTTTAGTTATCAACGCAGGGTGATTCGAAAGCATCGGAAAACATTTCAATGATAGATCAGCTGTATGAAAGCTAGATGTACGAGGGCTGTTAAAAAAGTATCCAACCTTTATTTTTGGGTACAAGATCTGAAGGGTATGAATCAAGAACGCTTGCATGAGCCGACTTTGAACTTTTCTGCACATGAGTGAAAATTTTCCCAGTCTGTCAGTACATTCAGTAGTTGGTAGACATTATTCATCCCGTAATTTGTTAAATTTAACATTGTTGAATATGTACAAAGGGATGGCGTATTTTTTGCAAAAAAAAAAAAAAAAAAAAGATGGTAGACATTCTCACGTAAAGTACGGTATCCTAGTTGGATTTTTAAATTTTAAGTAAAATGACGAAATGCTTGGAGCAGCATTAACCTTTCAATCGCTTTTTGAGTTTAGGGCACAGTCAGAAATTGTATGGAGCAATATCAGGACCTGCCTATATGAACACCGTTCTTTGCCAAAAACGTTGAAATAAAGAGCGGGAAATGTGCTGCGAAATTGTCCCGAATGTGTGGCAATTTCTCTTTGGGAGATGAGTAGTCGTGGGAAAACTAATTCAAATTTCTTGAAAACATACTTCATTGACTCTAGAAGAAAATAATCCACACATATAATACTTTATTGTCAAATGCCATAGAATTCGTCACGTTTCGATTTGTTGAAAAAAATGTGCATGAATTTCGATATGAAATAGAGCGTCGCTAATCCGGATTAATTGAAATCAAAACTGATTTCAATTAATCCGCTTTACAAAATTCCAGCTGAATTAGAAAAAAAATAATGCAAATTGTTTAATTGTTTTCTGATAGATAATTTTCTGCATTGGAAGTTATTGAAATACTCAGTTTTATCGTCAATAACATACATACCCATTACGATTCTTCTTTTTTTTCTTGTTTTTATCAAAAGTGCCCTAGTACAGAAAAGCAATATTTTTTTAGCATTTATAAAGATTTAACTTTTTAAGTTTTAAAGTTGATGCACATGGGCTCAAAGTGACAACTTAGTCATGCTTTAAAAGTTGAATTTATGAATAACAGACACATAGAATTAATAAAATATGAGAATCTAATACCTCAATGGACATAGGCATAAATATTTTTAAAAGATAATGTGCTTCCCTTTAATTTTTAATATGCATATCTATCGTTGAGGTCGTACAGTCAGCGCATTTGAAATTACATCGGCGAGTTCCAAATCAAGCTTTTTGTGCATGCACGCACAAAACTGGATAATATTTTCAAAATTTCGTAAAATATATTTCTACCACGACATTAATTATATTTACTGGGCATTAGGTTGGTCTAAAAACAAAAATTCTTAAATAATATTCTCCACAATCTTGCCCTAGTTCCACATGACATTATGGAGTTAAAAAGGAAAGGAAACAGGTTGATTGGTCAATATTTAGGGGTCGCAAACATTTAGCATTAAAGATTCTGATTTTGCATGAAGAAAATTGATTTTTTTTTCTGAAACAGCAATATTTTGGTTTAAGAATTTTACTAATAATTATAATTTAGCATAGAATTATCGGTCAAAAAGGTATTGTAAATTTACAAACGACCTAATAAAAGGTTCTGAACTGCTAAGGTTATACTCAACAGTATCTCCTTGTTTACTGAGCTTTAATAAATTCATTGGCTATCAGCATCGCGGCGTTGAATTTTTTTTAGTGCAGTGGAATTTTCAGAAAAAAGTGCTCAAAACATCTCCTAATATTTAAAGCAAATTGTAATGCATAATTGATAGATTTGGTTCAATGTGACCTTCAAACGGTGAACTTCTACGAGCAATAAAAGTTTAAAACTTTCAATTTGTCGCAACCATTTAACTCACTTCAATCCATCCAAATTTTGGTTTTGGTAATTTACTTTGCTTTAGTGCACAAAGGGCAGTAGTGTAGAGATACATATTTTATTTATTTTTTTTTTTTCATATGATTTTGGACCACCTACTGGACATGCAATGACAATGTTTATTTCTTCCTCAGTGAGGAATTCTACGGACCTCGAAGTCCCCCGAAAAGGAAACCGGGCAGGCAACCGGCTCCAAGGGAACCCGAACCGGAACCAGAAGAATACGAAGAGCCAACCCCTCGGCCTCGAAGGAGAGGACAGAATCGAAGGACGCGGAACTGAGATCGTCTGATATCCAGACGAAGGTCTTCCAAGCCCGAATGATCGGCTGCAACAATAGATGCGAGTTCATTGGATTTTGTCATTTGAGAGGACATGGAGAGGATACTCGAGGGTATTCCGCCCTGTTCAAGAACACTTATTCGAAAGATATGCTACGCTGGAAGAAAAAAAAGCTGTAGTGCTACTGGAAAATCTCTAGTAAAATGGACTTCCGTAAAAGTTTCTACACTGAAAAAAGAACTGCAATGCTATTAGAAAAGCTCTAATAAAATAGACTTATATAAATGTTTCTGCAAAATAAATAAATAAATATATAAGAATAGTATAAATAATAATAATAATTAATTAATTAATAAAAATAAGGGCAGTATGACTAGAAAATCTGGAATATGACTGGACTTCCATAACGGTTTCTACGAAAAAAAAAGAAAAGAAAAAGCTACAGTACCACTAGAAAATTTCAAGGAAAGTGTTCTCTTAAGTTTTCTAGTAACGGTACAGTTTTTTTCTTAAGTAACTCCTTCATTTCTGCCTAGAAAGAAGTTGTATCGTTGTTAGAAACTTTATGGAATCTTAATATCCTAGAGATTTTCTAACAGCAGGTTTTTTCTTACAATCTAGTAAATATACAGCTTTTACTAAAGTAACGTTGCAACGATAAAGCTTCTTCAATAACGCTACTTAAGAAGAAGCTGTATAGTTATTATAAAAGTTTATGCACCAACTTCATGAGTAAAACGCTACTTAAGTAACTCTACTTAAAAAGAAACTCTGTATCGTTTCTAGAAAAGTTCATGAAATCCAAGTTTTCTAGAGATTTTTCAGTAGTACTAAGGTTTTTTCTGCAATATAGTAACGATAAAGTTCTTTCTTAAGTAACGTCGTAATGAGATAGCTTTTTCTTAAATAACGCTACTTAAGTTACGCTACTTAAGAAGAAGCTGTATGGTTACTAGAAAAGTTTATGCGCTAACAAAATGCATTAAAACGCTACTTAAGCAGGAGCTGTATCATTACTTGAAAAGTTTACGGAATCCCAATTTTCTAGATATTGTCTAAGAGTACTGCAGTTTTTTTAACAGTGTAAATGCAAAACAAAGTCATTTTGAATCTTTTTTTTTTAAATTATCGATCACTGAAGTTTTTAGTTAAGTAACAAATTTATTTAAATGAGATAAATTTTTCATACATGTAATTTATTTTAAAAAATATTTATGTGTATTTAAGAGTGAAGTTTAATTTTTGATACTATCCCCTGTTTAGAATATGTTGCCCTGTGATTGAGTCGTTGAACGCTCAATGAAAAAAAGCAATCTTTTTGTCTAGAATATTCCATGCGAAATTTAATAAATTGATAATTAAACCATTTATATTTAAGCGGTGGCTGTGAGCAAAATTTTCCTAAATTGAAGCATGAGTATTCTTTAAGTACACTTTAAGTAGAATACTCCGTGCAAAATTTTATTAATCAATAATTTAATCCTTTAGGTACACAGCGGCTGTGAGCGAGGTTCTACTAAATTAATACGTAAATATTCTTCACGTGCATTTTGAGTAAAATATTCCGTGCAAAATGTATTTAGTTGATAATTCATTATTAAGATATTACAGTTAAAAGATGAAATTTATTCCAAAATGAATTTTGTCACTCTCTTGCGACTAATAAGCTGTGAGTTTTTGTACGCGCAATGAAAATATTTATGCTGCATTGTGAGTACATTTAAAGCAAACAAATGATTATGAAAAATTTCAATTAAATTCATACAGAAAACCTATACCAAAAGGAGCTTAATATACGGTTTAAATATCAACAGCAATGTTAGGTATCATTAAATTTAACAACTCTATGCTATTCATGACAACGCATACATGTACAATCATTCCCTCCCCCTTCTTTTCACATAATTTCTAAAAAATATCAATTTTCTAAAAGAGATGTATGAAAACTACTTGTGATAATGTGCTACAGAATGTGTTTAGTAAAAAATGTATTTGTAAACTGTTGTGTGATTTTTTGTTTCTAGTTCGTGAAAATAAGCATTGGTAAACGTTGAAGTACCTATTTTCAATGTTTATTTTCCGTACATATTTTGTAATTCAGAAAATAAAAATGTTTATTGTCTGTTTATTTTTGTGCTGCATGAATTAATAACATTACCATTTGAAGTAGATTCCAAATCATGCATGACGTTTTTAAAATTGCTCCTCCAAAGTATGCCTCTCAAGTCTCATACACAAATATACTTTTAAGCTTAGTAAAAAAAGGGCAAATATAAAGTTAACAACAACAACAGTAATAATAATAATAATTAAGAAAGAAAGAAAAAAAAACAACTTTAATATAGTATTTGCTCTTATTTCCTTTTAAGTGTATTTAAGTTAGTGGTTGTATTCTATTTTTTTATTATTATTGCTCGTAACGTAAATGAAATTACATTTGTAATCATGGCTACCTATTTTTCGATGCAAAACTGCTATTTTTTGGAGTTGTTGCAGTACTCAGTTTAAAAACATTTAATTTTAATGATTCTAATAACAACAAAGTATTCATTGTTTAGAAACTGATTTTGAGTTTCCTTTTCTTTTAATAAGAAAAATGATGTACAGTATTAATTGTTGAGAAAATTCTTTCTTTTTACTTTAGAATGTGTTCGTATTTTTTATCAATTGCTTTAATTTTAATCAAACGTGTAAACATTGAATTTTCACCAATTTAAAGCGTCCTTGACTATATCATGCTTTGGTTCCAAGCATAATACGTTAGAATTTTATTAATGCGGAGTAATAAGCCATCCAGGTCGTCTGAATTCAGGAAATTACAGACTAAATAAAATAACATATAAATTGAACCAAGGTACGCAAACAAACTACTATGCACAGTTAAAAATGACTTTTTTAATTCAAGAGAATGAAATATAAAACTATAAAAAGAAAATTAAGTATAATACATGCAGGGGTGCCCATCCCCCCCAAGCTCAATGGCGCAAATTCCCCCCCCCCCCCCACAAATTTTCACAACCACCTTGTGCTTTTTATTTTATTTTTTTACCCTTTTTTATTATTTTTTTTTTTTTAACATTATTTATTTATTTTTTTAACATTACTTATTTTTTTTAAATATAATTATTCATTTTTAAATGTTATTCATTTATTTATTAAAATTATAAATATTATATTTTTTTGCTTTTTTAAAAGCTCGAATTATGCACAGAATAGAATCGCTTTTTTTCCCTTCTAGACATTCCAATCACATACACACACACAACAAATAAAAAAATAAATAAATAATAATAATAAATAAATTAAAAAAATAATTTAAATTGAAAAATTAAATTAATGAATAATTTTTATTTGAAAAATATCAGTTAGTAATTTAAATTAAAAAATAAACTAATAAGTAATTTAAATAAACAAATAAATTAGTTTTAAAAAATCCCCCCCAAAAATTTTGATGGCGCAACTTGGGCCATAATCCCCCCCCCCCCTCTGTGGGCACCCCTGAATACGTGCATATGTTATTTTACATGCTTACAAAAACACATTATTGCTCTTATTTACGTGCCTTTAATATCTTTCAAAATCCATAACTAAAAGCAACGATACAATTTAGAAAATTTAAATTCAAGTTTTAAAACGTTTAACTGTCACAAAAGCCACTGTTTTTTGGAAAAACATTTTAGAAAAGCCCACTTTGAAAAGACCATTTCTAAAACTTATATTCTTACAAAGACCTCCATTTAAAATTTATATGCATGCATAAAAGTCTGAAATTTCGTTTTATATGAAAAATTTACCAAACACGAAAACACACAGGAGCTGAGCTCTTGTGCCCTCCTAAGTTAATTAGGCCTGGTATAAACTACATAGTTGACATTTAAGAGAGAGTTTTTTTTTATTTTACAGCAGTCTTTAAACATAGACTGCATTTTCAATAATGATTTCTTTGGATAAGTGACACAAATTTGAATACACTGAAGCTTATCTAAATGGCTGTCAAGATTAAACGAAGTCCGATTTAATTGGGTCCAGATTATTATTATCATTTCATTTATTTATTTATTTTCGATTATCGAGTTTCATTGTTTCGTTCTTTACCGCTGCTAATAATAATGAAAAACTTATCTTTTGTAATTCTAAGCTTTAATGCTGCAGTTATTCAAAACGAAATACAATATTTTCGGTCAAACTTTCTCTTTGTTAGGATAGCTATTGCTCAATTTTCAGTTTTACGGTAGCAGCTAACAATGCACAGTATCTGTTGCATTTTAAAAAGCACCTGTCAAAATAATGAGACCTGAAGCGATATTTTTAATACTCATTCCACAACATTTACTAAAGACATTTTTAAGATTTTAAGCTACTGAATATTTGACATTAACACCTTCTGAGATATGAACTGCATTATTTGTTATGCGTTTTTTAATCCTCGATGCAAAAAAAAACGGAGTTAACGGGTTGACGATGATTGAAAGTTGACTGGATCAACAGTGCTCTTAGCTAGAGCTTACTATATGTTTGTCGAACATTTTGTTTTACAAGAGATATATTTTAAACACTGAATTAGTATTCTTCCACAATTGCGGCAGTGAAAATTAACTCGTACAGTTTAAAGCATCGGTTCCTGTCGAAAGAAAGAATTGTTTTGCATCAAATACAGTTTGTTTAGAACTTCTAAGTTACAGAACTTGAATAATAACGAATTACAGAAAATTTCAAATGAAATTCTAAGCTTTTCAACGATTGGTAGTTGATCATTGTTGGCAAACGATCGGGAAAAGCTCAATCCTCAATTATTTAAAATTTTTATTTGTTGCCACTTTAATTTTAACTTTGAATGGTGCTATCGAAGTTTATTAACGTTGCAAAAAAAAAAAAAAAAAAAAAACTAAGAGTCAAAATAAAGGAAGAAAAATGCTTAAGCCTGAAGTATTTTTTTTCTGAATGAGTTTTCTTTAGCAGCTCTAAGCACCCCGTTTTCTTTCTTTATTTCCTTCTCTTTTTTTGTAACAATTACGATTTCTATTTAATCTCATTCAGCAGTAGCTGGCGTTGTGATTCCTTTTTCAGATTGCACAGAGAGCCTTGCCAACACCACCGTCCACTTAATCCTTCAGATGGTTCTGCTTCTTTTCTGATCTTTGGCCTCCGCTGCACCTGTTGGTGGCTTCCATATCTTACACACATACACACGCACACACACAGGCCAATACATACACATACATATACGCAGAATCCTACACATGCATTCGCACACTCACAGGCCAATACATACACACACCCCCTATACGCCCAATCCTACACACACACACACACACACTTATCGCAATTCGTGATTGCGAAAAACATAGTTTGAATTCAAGATGTCAAAATTCCAATTATTTTTTTCTTCTTCCTTTATTCCCCCTTTGTTTCTTAAATACAGGTTAGACTGCTTCACAAATTCGAGTAACTAGATTTTGACGAGATTATGCTAGATTATGCTTTCCTCTACTATGCTTACATAGTAAGAGTACAGTAATTTATCCAAAATGGCTCGGAACAAAAATAAGAGAGAGACAGAGAAGGAGAACAGAATACTATCTTTTTCATTTTTTCCTATTGTAATAAGAACAGCCTTTTCGCAGTCAAAACACTTTCTCTTGTTCTGTTATAAATGTCCTTATCTGCATTTTTTCGCTGATGGATTGCGTCTGACATTTGACCATTGACCATCGCGGCATGCGATAAACTACACAAAGTGAAGGCACTTAACTGGATTTTACCGAAACAAATTCCGTTAGAGCCGCTTAAAACCAGTCATAACAGCCAGCATCGCTGACCAGGAAGAATCCTTTCTGTGATAGACATAAAAAAAAACGCCCTTCCAACCTCTTTTCGAAGGATAGAATGGGTAGAAATCAGGTCATAACATATTCTCGATTATTCACAGCAAATGGCCTCTTGATTTCATTGCGATTTTGTCTTTGGTTTTTGCCTTCGGTATGGGTTAGCGGCAAAATAATTAGAAAGCCGGCATCTTCTTTCGATGATAAAGCTACTTCTGTGGGATGTAATCATGGTTAGTCCAATAATAAATGGAAAAGTAACTTGGAGAAAGCAATTATTCCACTTGAGTTGAAATCATACATTGAATAGCCATAAAAAGTGCAAAAAAGAAAGATATTTATGCATATAAGTGACATGTCTTATACTTTTGATTTTTAAAAAATGTTTATAATTATAAACATGAAATCGGATTTTTAATTGATTTTCCATTCAATTATATTAATCAAGTAGCAATGTTTTCACACATGTCGTTTATGAAAGGCTAGAAAATATTTTGTTTTGGAATAAGAAAGAGAATATTACGAGTTCCAGTTTCAAATCATTCGGACTTTCAAATATGGTTTAAAATCACTTAAACGCAACATCAATATAAAATATTTGTTAAATTATTGTCTTTCGCATAAAAATATTTATAGCAAAACAACTTGGAAAAAATTAAAATAAAAACTAAATTATTGTAACATCGTCATTGACAATGATTCATTATTGTCCATTCTTTTAAAATTATTACTAAAATTAATTAAACAATTATATTTAACCTGCAAAAATTTGAACGTCTAAGTAGAGTACTGCCGTGTTAAGCACAAAAATCGTATCTGTCGAAATTGAGCTACGGTCACCAGGTGGTTCATCCTGGTCACATATTTCACCCAAATAGTGTTTTAAAGTCATTTGACCATGGGCAATAGTTTTAAAGAATATTTGAAAAAGTTTCATCTGAATCAAATACATTGAGGCTCAATACTTTAAACTGCAATTTCTCATTTTGAAGTCATCTGCAGGTACGACTTTTGCGCTTAGCACGGCAGTATAAACTACGTGCTTAGTTAGCCACTTTGAAGTCTATAGTCAACAAACAAGGATTTTCTTTTTTTTTTCTTTTCTGACGGATAATTCGAATTGTTGATTGTCTACTCTGTCACATTTGTATTAATTATATTTTTGAAAAAAATCTTGAAATTATAGACAAAATAATGTTTATTATCAATATCATTATTCCCTTATTTGCTTGTTCGGTAATTGTAACTTTTCTTTGTGATTAGAACGAATAATTTTTTAAGGCTCATTTGTCCACTCTACTACACGAAACGATCAAAATATTTAAAACCCCTTCATAAATTACCTTTGAACGTAAGTAAAGTAATTTGTGAATGAAAACATTGCTTACAAATAAATGGAGAATCAATAATAAAACTAAATCTGCTTACGTTATGTTAAATATCTTAAAGAAATTTTTTTTAGAGGTTTCGTTTTTGTGTGCGAGTGAATTTCATGTGCTCTGGCGAATGAAAATCTAAGTTTCTTAATTTTTTTCAGTTAGAAATTTTTTAATAATTTCAAAGATACATTTTGAAGAAACCACAATAGCCGTAATAGATCTCTCTCTGCTAGAAAATAAGTTCTGAAATTATGATTGGGATCATTATCAAGAACGAAATATTGTGTTATGTAATTGGTCTGGATACTCTTGATTTAGCTTCGGCTTTGATGATAATGGTTTGTGGTTAACTAAATGTCCCCTTTGAAAGATGGTGTTTGTGTGTACTCTTTTTAACAAGAAATTATACCACCAATATACAGAGACGGATTGGGCCACTCCGGAGGGCGGTGGACACAAATTCTCAGGGCGACTTATGTCTTAAAAGTGTTACATATGTACACGTGGCGTTTCTTAGCTCCGGTGTTACATAGGTGGTAATTTGCGATGTCCTCCCCCCCCCCTCGCTCATCCTTATAAGAAAAGAGAGGGGAAAAAACTTGTAATGCTGTATTCAAGAATGAGTTCATATATTTTTCAGAAACAACTCACTTTTATTTATGTGGTGTAACAAAAGTTTTTTAGCTAATAAAAATTAAAATCGTTTTCTCCCCATCACCCATCATTTTCTGGAGATAGCTTCACTCTTTTTTTTTCAGTTTTCAATCATTTTATGGTTATTCTTATGCTTTGAAGGGGAAGGAATCAAAATATTAACTGGTAACACCTTTCTAAAGGAGTAGAGAGCTGAAAAGTGTAGAAATATGACCATTTGTATCAAGGAGGAAGAGTTAAAGTATTTCCTCTTGAAATATTTTAAACAGTTCATCAAAAACTACCTTTTCTCCCTTGGTTTGGTGCAAAACCGGAGTACAGGACACAGTCCTAGAAGCTCCATATTCGAAAATATGTTTCGTTGAAAACGATAAAAAAAAAAAAAAAAAAAAAACTATCTAGATAGAACAGCACTTTTACATACGAGTCGCTCGCAGCTATTCTGTGGAGGATCTTACTATATGAATTACAATTGTTCAAGTTACATTCGCAATAAATCACAATATTAATTACATTTGCTACGGTGAATTAGATGAATATAATTTATAGAGCACATTTCTTCCCTGAAGATCTGCATTTCTGCAACGCAGTCCGGCTCACTCACGAAGCTCGACTCGAAACGTTCAAGATTTCTTTAAACATTTTTATTTCAAGAGCATAGTTTTGGACGTGGTGCTTCTCCGAGTCGTGCAGATACTCGGGTTTTTACTGTATTACAATAAAATATATGTGCAAAATTTTTGAAAAACAAACAGAAAGGAAAAATTGGTTTTAAGGATTTTTTTTACATATTGTAATGTAGAAACCCCTGCCCCCTTAAGTCCCTCTCCTTGCTACAAATGCCTTTATTGTTAGCCTTTACATCTCTCCAGCCCTTAAAAAGGAATAAAATGGGTAAAATAATGCTTCCTTCTCCCTCCAAAGCAAGATAATTATCATAAAATAATGGAAAAGTGCAAAACTAAAATGTCGGCGTCTCCAGAAAACGGTGGCGGGTGACGGAAAATGGGGGGTCATATTCAGTTTCAGGAGGTCAATTTTATAAGAATCAGCAGGAATTGTGCCAGAATGTGTGTGCGCAATGTCAGAAATGTAATTTTTATGACAGCAGTTTTATTTTAAACAACTTGAGCAGAAAATACAAATTACGTATTTATTCCCTTACTTGTTTGTTAAATGGTTCTGTTTTAAATTTTATGACAGTTAACTTCAAATTAAGAAACATTTTTGAACTGTTTTTTTTTTTTTTTGATAATTGCGTAATTTTTATTATGTTTTAAATTTCCTGACAAAAGTTTTTACCACTCATTTTTCCGGTTAATATTTGAAATTTGACTCTTGCTAAGAAGGCCTTTCATTTCAACTTACTCCGGGAGAAGGGTTGATGAAGCGTTTGTTCATACAGGAGTATTTTCTTGATCCTCATGATTTTGCAGAATTTTCTGATGTTTTAAATTTTCAATTCCTCAAAATCAAAGTTGTTTTGAGAAATAGTTTCAATCTATCATAATGAGAACCGAAAATGTAATTCTATCTTTGGTTCAAAAGCGTTCAATATTTATTTTTGAAAATAAATTGTTTGTGTTATTGTTTTGCTATGGAATGGGGGAGGGGCGCAATATTTGAAGTTTCCCAAGGGCGCTAAACACCGTTGGTACGTCATGGATGCAAAGTCAGAGAAGTAAATTGTGGTACATAGGAGTGTAGAGTGCCTGAAATTTTTGTGCGTCCCAGGCTTAATATTTCAGAGGTGCAGGATAGCACCCTCAAAACCCCCGGGAGGCGGGGGGAACGTTGGGCGGGGGGGGTCGAGGTTTGAGAGCGCAAACTCCCGGAAAAAAAACAGTAAGTAACAACAGCAAAACTATTTTTCTGTTCCTTTCCATCGCAACTACGATCTTATTATCTTAAATTAAACACAATTGATTATTATTGTGTCTGAGAATAGTAAGCAGTGCAAGAGGAAAAAAATATGTTATTTGAACTCATTGTGTTTTTTAAAAAGAAGTTTAGAAAATATACTTGGAAATAATTATATTTTTTAACAAAAAAAAACCCTTTAGAAATAGAAAGGAAATCCAGAATTAAGTTGGGGGGGGGGGGCGCACCGGGAATTGTCCCGGTGGGCCAATCCATTCCTGCTAATATGATAGGTACATATTGCAACCAATTCTGAGCAAAAAGTGATGTTTTTGTACAATTTAAAATTTACTTACTAGTTCCTATTTCATAAAAGCAAGCGATTTTGAGATAAATCATTGATAATACTTTCTACATTTCAGAAGCATTTGCAGGTGTAAGTTTAATGAAATGCAACATGTATTTTGACTATATTTTTTTCTACTCCTACTATCGTTTTCATCTGCAAAAAAAAAAATTCTACAAGAATTTAAAAAAACCGCACTTCGAAATACGAAAAAAGTAAAAAAATTAGGTGAAGAAAATAAAACTTTTTTTCCTTCCTTTGTAACACTTTAAAACAGGTTTCAAGAATTCCTCTGCTCGTGTTCTTCAATAATAACAAAATAAAAAATAAATAAAACCTTCTTGAACTCAGAGGAACCAGTCTTGCACTTAACTTGAAATTCGACTTCATTCCATTCTTGAAGAGTGCCGGCACCGATAACATACATTCCTACATCAAGCGATTTTATATTTTAAAACTATATTTAAGATTCTTTAAAAGATGCCTGGCTACATTTTTGGTTTCGTACTTGCTGTTCTTCTCTGGGGAAAAGGTAAAATTTAAATTAAGTCTTTATTTTTGCTTCATGTTTTTATTTTGAGCTTACAGGCTGTGCTGATCTCATTTTTATTGAGGTCAGTTTTGCCATGTCTGGCGATCACGTGATGCACGAAACTAGTTTTACTTCATTTTTTTTTTTTTTTTTTTTGCATTCTATTTAGAAATTCTAAATAGTGCATATTGAAAATGAAATTTGAAATGTTTTCACGCGGAATTAATCTTCTCTTATTTTAATAGATTATTTTGAAAAAAAATTCATCGTTTTTAAAGTTTTCTTTTAATGTTAAATTCAGTACTTTTCTATAGAATTTTTAAATACAACTCTGTAAATTAAAACAATGGTCAAAATATTGCATAAAAAACGTCATCATATAACACACCATTTCGTAACCTCTCATTAATCAACTTGGGGAAAAAACCATAGTACGCTATGCCACAAAATAAAAAAGAGTGACTTCTTAAAAAAGATATTTTATGTATAATATGTAAAGTTAAAAATAGAGAAAGCAATTTTTCTAATTGAAAAGAAGGATATCTGTAAGAAGTATTTTTTCACCTAATTGCAAAATATTAGTTACATATTACACGATTATTAGCTATAAAACATTATAATGCTTTCAAATACTTCAAATACTGAAACTTTCAAAAAATGTTGTCGGTATTTTCACCATTATACAGTGAACTCTCACTTATACTCAGCCTCATTTACGCGCCTTTTTCACTTATACGACGATTCTGAATGGTCCCAGCACATTCCATAGTAAAATAATGAGAGTATCATTCGTTTATGCGTCGCTCTAAAGATAAATATTTCACTTATGAGCCGAATTTTCCCTAAAATGTAAAAAATTTAATTTATTTTCTTTAAAAAATAAGCATTTTTCTTCATTTTCCTCTTTAATCTTTAGCGTATTTTGCTCACGGAAGGCATTTTTTCCGTATGAACTAGAATTCGGAGAGGGACAATTATCTATTATACATCGTTTATACGCCACAATTTTTGTTTTCTCTTTATCATTGTAGTTACGTTACAGTAATTGCCAAACCGTAGTAATATGTCGCTTGCCTATAGAAACATACTTATTCACGCTCTCATTAGAACCTATGTTGCGTTTTAGTCCTTTAATGATGCTTGTTCACTTATACGTCTCTCCCACTTATGCGCCTTTTTCTGTTGGTCTCTTAGGCCGGCGTATAAGTGAGAGTTCACTGTAGTTACTTTTGTGTTTGTCATTGGCCGTCTAGAACAGCATTTCTCAACCTTTTTTGACATGCTGACCGATAAACATTTGTTAAAAAAAAAGTTTAAAAAAATTTGTTGCAAAATTGCTAATTTCAGTTTATTACTGAGCTTTTTAGTTTTAAACTGGAACCTCTGCTGCCAGTATTCTACTGTTGTTTTTACAGTATAATACGGCTAATTTTGTGGAAAGAAACTAAAATTGGTAATAAACTGTAAAATTGCTAATTTCAAGTTTATTACTGTGCATTTTAGTTTTAAACTGGAACCTCTGTTGCCAGTATTATACTGTAAAAACAACGGTTTATTTTTTGCTGTGTACGCAAATGCTAATCACAACATTATGACGCTCTCAGGCTAGGTTTACTTCACAAGTAAATAAAAAGATTTTTATTATGATTTACTTATAGAATAGGAGCAATGAAATACTTTTAATAGTTATATATACGATAAATAAATCTCTAAAAATACAGAAACATTTTTATAAGTAATCACAAAATTAATGAAAAGCATAAGTTGTTATCGATATTATTTCCATCAGGATGATTTTAAGCATACAGGTAATAACCTCAAAAGAACGGTCCAATTTTTTCCCGGTTTTGTAGCGGTTCACCGGACCAGCTGTTGAGAATCTCTGATGTAAAATGTTTAGCATTTTTAGCTATTAGGTATGGCAAGAGTATATTACTGCATATGAGCATATAAAAGTTCTCTTTTTTAAAATTGAAAAAAAAAGTAAATAAATAAATCAGAATAAAAATAAAAGAATCACGTGACGCACGTGATACCAGCTTAGGCATACTTTCCTGGAGCAGAAAATAAAAAGGTACATCGGTGCTCATATCAGTTTCATTGTTTCAGCAACGATTAAATACTACCTTGACGTTCTTAAAATGTAATATTCCCATTCATCAATTCTTTTGTTTTTTCTTCTATCCAATGTATTGACGACACATCGCAAAAATACATTAACAAATAAATCGATAGAACCAAAGAAAACATTCGAAAATCGAAAGAAAACATTTTCACTTTCGAAGCAGTTAATCTTCAATTATTTTTTTAAGACGGCCGATTTCTAAGACAAAGCGAGGTTCCGTATGACGTCACAAATGAAGAAACTTCGGTGGAAAGCCAAGCAGACGCATCAGCCATGTTGGATCTCGAGAAGCTCCAGCACCACAACAACGATAAATTCCACCCAAACTGCCACCTCGTCTGTTTGATAGGATTGCAAAGACCAACTTGTTCACATGTGACGTCAGCAGTGAAAGTGAAATGGTGACTGAGCGTCCTTTAAAATTATTTTTTCAAGAAAGAAAGTGAATCAAAATGAAGAAAAAAAAGCAATGCACCCCATGTTTTCGACTCTGCTCAACCAGAAAAAAAAAAAAAAAAAAACATTTTTGAAATATGAAAAACACCCCCATTCGCAAAAAAAAAAAAAAAAAAAAAAAAATCGAAGCCTTATAACTCGAATATTCCTTTATCTCGAAGTGTCCCTTGGGTCCAAAGTGGAAAATTCTGTGGGAACTTCCTATAACTCGAACTCCCAACAGCTCGAAGCTTTTAGTCGGTCCCTTGGGACTTCGAGTTATCGAGACTCGACTAAATTTGTATAACTACTTATTATTTAAATTTTTTGTTACAGCGCAATGCCCTATGTATTTTTTCTCCTTTAGAAAAGACCTGTAGCTCGTGTGTCCCATATTATAATTTAAAAAAGGAAAAAAAGAAAAAAGGTTTCGAAAATTTCTCGTCTGACTCATATTTAATCTGGCACGTTATAGCAAAAAAGAGAAAAAAGGAAAGAAAAAAACTCCTTCGATTTACTCAAACGAGTGCAGGTTGCCGGAGATTTAGCGTTTGAGCAGTCGACTTCACAGACTTGACGTAAATAGTTATGAATGGACGCTGTCGTACGCTTGTGAAACGTAACTGTGAGGTTCCGGGTCGTTCTGCTTGAGATGCGTCAAATAGCCGACGTTATAACAGCTGCCGGTCACGAATAATCCACGTGGTCATTCTGATGCACGTGCAATTGCTTCCAGAGAAATATTCTACTTTGATTGTCCTAGCTTTCAATTTTTGGAAAATAACGAAGAGATAAGAATTTATGCCATTTTTGGAATTGAGGAGCACAGGCTTTCTATTTCGTTAGGAAGACACACATTTCCCTTAGACGGATTCCTCCATTGTGGACTAGAATTTTAAATTTTCAATCTTTCTCGAATAATAGGAATGCACCCATTTTATTTCACACTAGTGGTACCCGCACGGCTTTGCCCGTGGTATAAAATTAAAAGGTCATTTGATAATAAATTGATATCGCAGAAAGAATACTCAATTTTAGTTATAATTCAACTGAATTCCTTAAAAGTATAATATAAAAATAGGCCAAAAGAGAAAATAAGAACGATTTTGTTGCTTACAAAATCCAACAGAAATCTTACTAAAGTTTAAAAGAAGAAAGAAGGTTTCTTTCCTAGCTTTAAAAACAAATAATAAATTTTTTGGAATAACACATTTTAGGAAGAACGTTGCAATACCGCCATTTATACGGTATTTTTATATTTTACCAAGTATTAATTAATTAAAAACTGAGAAAAGAAATGCAGACGATTTTTTTCAACAGTTAAAATATTTCATTTAACTCACTAAATCTGTACCTCAGAACCAGACTAACGTAAGTCCATTTTCGTCATTTTTCAGTAGAAGGGAAAAACGATGTATTCGACAATCGTTTTTCCCCTCTACCGAAAAATGACGAAAATGGACTTACGTTAGTCTGGTTCTGAGGTACAGAAATAAGGCTTGAAGTTTGGATTGCTGCAAAAAACAAATACATTTTTAAAATTATTAAGGAAAAAAGAACGAAACAAATAAGAGATATAAAAGCTTAACCATGGTAACAGCATGAAAAGTTGATTACCGTTGATAAATAATTCATTTCATCTTTATTTTCAAATTTTACTCTCGAGCTTAATCACTTAAAATCGTTTGGCTTGCTGAAGGGTAAGCCTTGAATTTCGGGATTCTATAAACAATTGTTATAGCTCTTCTAATGCTTGTAGAACTTTCGAAATGACATTATTTTTAGCAGAAAATTTCAAGCTTTCAAATGACATACGACTTGAAAATGTGTTTGAAGTATTTCTTCCCCATTTTGTCGAATTTGTATGAAAAATGAGGTAAGAATTATCCCATGAGCGTTAGGAACGACAAATTGTCTCTTCGATATTTTCAACTGATTTCTTCACAATAGAAAAGAATTTCAATCTGGGATGTCGCTAGATATTTTCTTTTTCACCCACCTTTAAGATTATAGATATCGTAAATGGGTGGAATGAGTGGCATACAAATTATCACGCAAATAGGAAACACAAAGTCTGAACGTTCCACTGGGCTTATATGGCAATAGTTGTTTCTCAACTTTGCACAGTTTTTCTAGGAAATTTTTTTTATTCCCATTACAAAGATTTGCTCACTATGTATGGTACTGCTAGGTTGCAGGTTGTCAGACTTTGAGCGAGCACTGAGAGATGATTCGAATTGGATTAGCAAAAAAAGATTTTCGGTCTGAAAAGCAAGAATGGCAAAGCAGCGCTATTTTCCATTGCTTCCACTTGTGAAAGACTTTCAGCAAGCACTGAAGCGTGCTATTCTGAGCCCATTGTTAAGAATCATGCATTATACCGATAAAATCCATTTTTAACCAATTAAGATATTTGTGTGTAGTACGCTTTTCGGAAAAATGGCAACAGCTAGAAGCATGAAATTTAGTACACAAAAGTAGCTTTTAACGGCTATGTGTACCTGGAAGCCAGAATTTAGATAAACTAGTTGCAAAAAAAGTTATACAGTGTTGTATAACCTTTTATCAGATTGAGCCAGAACTAATTGTTTTGTTGATGTATTGCTGTGAAGAATGAAACTCACTTTAGCTGTTTTCTAATTGTTAATAACCTGTTAATAATGTTTTCCCTAGAAATTCAGTTCAAGTATGAAAAAAATACATATTGTTGTGAGTTTATGCTATATGTCCAGCGGTGCAACTCATAGCGATCTTCAAATACTCAAATAATCGAAAATTTCTCTCGTATAGTAAGAATAAACATAGCGGATGTTGGTTCAAATTACGAAAGAAAAAAAACGGGAATATTCTTTTGTAAACCTACGTGTTTCCTTCTATAACGGATAAAACTGTAGATGAAAGGTTTTTCAATTTAGCAGGAGAAAATAGGAGCGGATACTCGTCAAGTAACGGAAATGTTCCGGTAGCACTGCTGCCTGTAAAATTCCCGTTATTCAAGAAATAATTTCCGAGATTGTAGAAGATTGCTGAAAACACCTCTTATCACGGACAAGGAAAATTTTGACGTTTGTAGAAGATTGCTGAAAACACCTCTTATCACGGACAAAGAAAATTTTGACGTTTTCTCAACTTCTTTTTTTCTTCATTTGAGGCATTTAATATTTTGCTGTAAAATGACGTCAATTCACCAACCTAGTTACCAGTCGAAGCACTTCATGTATGATCTCTGTAAAGGTTGCTTCTTTGCTAGTGCAGTACCGATGCAAGGAAAACAACATACTGTTGCTACACTAGATTCAAATACGCGGGATGTTCACTGTAGAATGATCACAAATGAATAAGAATAGCTGTGAAAAATAAAAATTGAAATGTTGACGACATTTTTCAAGACTGAATAAAATTAAAAGTTCAAGTACAATTTTTAAAAATCTGATATGGACCCCACACTACTTCCTTTTACGTGTAAATTTCTTAGTAGTTGCCTTAAGTGTTAAAAAAAGTGCTTTGAGTGAGCAAGGTAACAATTCAAATAGTTACTCCCCTAATCTGCCACGAAACAATGCAAAAAATATTTTACAATGGTAATTTTCTAAATATTGCTAATTTTAATATCATTCAGTGAATTTTTCGCAAAATATAGCCAATAGCGCCAAGTTGAACCCAAATTCAAAAAATAATTTTTTCGCCAAATTTGTCGCCAACTTGGTTATATGTCGCCAAGTTGGCGTCAAACACTTGGCGACCAAAAGCTTGGCGAATTATCGCCAAGTAGTCGTGCCAAATCATATCACTTGAGCCTGCATTGAAATTAACACTGATTTACCCCAAAAAAGGGGTAAAACACCCCCTTGGGAACATTCGAATGCAACCACAAGGGGAGGTGCTCAACTAGACCATCCTCAGAGCCTACATATGAAGCTAGAAGCTTCTACGGCATATAGTTTTTGAGTTATGCACACATACATCCGCACATACTTACATACAGACGTCACGAGAAAACTCGTCGTAATTAACTCGGGGGTGGTTGAAAAGGATTTTTCGGCTGCTTATATGTTGGTAGGTACATATGCACGTGCTGACAGGTCGAAAAAACTACTGAACATTCATTCGGGGGTGAGCAAAATCAAAAGTTAGACTCAAATTTGAGTGATTTTTTTCCGCGATCACAATACTTCCTTTACTACGTAAAAGGAAGTAAAAATAGGGTTTCAAAATTTTCTTTTATAAATTGACAGCAAAAACTGGACCAAAACAAAAATGCTTCGCAATGTTTGTTTACTGTAATGGTGACTTTTTATTTTAAGCTCAAAAAAAAAAAAAAACAATTTGAAGCAAAATCATAAAAGTTACTTTAGTTTTTCTTTAGATTAAAATGTTTTTATTGTAATGCATTAATTATTACAGTTGCGGGCCCCCTCGTCTAGGGATCAAAGAAGTCTGAAATGGATGAGGAGGTTCCGGGCTCGAATGCCTGCTCGGGCATTGATGTACTTGCTCTCTTCTATCCTTGTCCTATTTTTGTGTGCTTGTGTTGTTCTGCTGTGAATGGTTGTCTACCTTATAAACGGGTCTTATGGTATGTGTGTACTGTGGAAGTCGGACTTCACTCTAAATTACGGTACAATTAGAAAAGTGAAACTGGGCACCCAAAATTGCTAGCCTAGCCGGTACAAGACAACAGCAACAAAAGCAATTACTACAGTTTAAAAGATATTATCAATTTCTGAAGATGAAATTTCGCTAAAGTGTTCATTCTTTGGTCAACCTTCCCTATAAATAGAAACACAGTAAGGTACCCCTCTTAGCCTAGCACGAGGACAGAAGTACATGCAAGATACCGAGAGTCCGGCTGTGACGTCTAAAGATTACAGTTTCGTCCTCGTTATGGATTCATCAATCTGGAATAGTCAATAATCTAGCTGGAAGCATACGTTCTCTCATTAAATCTGAGATCCCCAACAAACTGGTAGCTAAAGTAAATCTGGCACACCAGCAAGAACCCACAAGCAACGGTACGATTAAACTCGCAAATGAGGGAAGGACTTTTTAATGATCTCACAGAAAAAGACCAACTGATTTTCGCTGGTGTGCAAGATTTACTTCAGCTACGAGTATTTTGGTGATCTCAGCTTTAATAAGAGAACAGATGCTTCCAGCTCTATCATTGACTGCTCCAGACTGATGAATTCATAACGAGAGTGAAACTGCAGTATCTGGTTGTCATAGCTGGGCTGTTGTATTTTGTATGTCCAATATATATAACTTATGTAAGTAAATTGATAGTAAGATCTTTGAAGGCAAACATTTCAACCAAACAAAAAAGGTATGCCGTGAGTTCGTAGATTCTAAATACAAATGTTTCACCCCTTTCAAACAGGTTTTGCAGAGTTCAAGTGCCCGGACAGTTCCGGCTACTATCCGGACCCAGAGCAGTGCGATCTGTACTATGAGTGTCGGGACAGCGTCGCCAAGCCGAAACTTTGCAAAGACGGTCTCGTCTTCAATCACAAAAATCCACTGTACGAGAGGTGCGATTATCCATTCATGATTCCTTGCGGAGACAGAGAGTATCTTCGTAAGTAATATAGAATAATGTTTCGCACAAATTCATACATGAATGCGGGCAATTACAGGAAAATGACAATGTTGTTGAAAGTATTATTTTCTACACTGTGGAACATATATGTTGTTTTTACGGTGGTATAAAACAGCTAATTTTACAGTAGTAAATTGCAAAATTGCTAGTTTACAGTAATAAACAGCAAAATTGCTAGTTATACAGTTTTAAACTGGAACCTCAGCTGCCAGAATAATGATGTTGTTTTTACAGTGTAATACTGATGTTCTTGTGGTAATTAACTAAAACTACTACTTTACAGTAATAAACTGTAAAATTTCTAGTTTTAATTTATTACTGTGAATTTTACAGTTTTAAACTAGAACTTCTGCAGCCAATATTATGCTGTAAGAACAACAATTTATTTTTTGAAGTGTACTTGAATGCGGCAATTATAGAAAAATGCCTTTTTTTTTTTTGAAAGTATTATTGTTCTACCAATTTTATTCTAAGGACTAACAGTAAATAGCTAGAGTTCACCTTTTTATGCCATTCACCTTTTTACGCCAAGATTGCCACTTTCGGCTGCTGGATACTGAAAAAAAGAAAGAAAAAGAAAAACATGTTTCGACTTGTCACTTTTCTGTATAACCGTGGTCTACACTGTAAAGTGGTTTTTGCGACGTTAGTACTTACGATGCAGTAAAACCAAAGAAACAAACCTATACTTAAAACGGTAGTTTTGATTGTTTTTGCAATGAATACAACAAGGAGTTTTATGCACGCTTTGCTTTAATTTGAGAATACGTTGAATTCTGCTTAAAAAGTTAAACTAACTTGTTTTTAAGCGGTAGGCAAGAAAGCACTGCTGGGCAAATTCTTGGAATCATTTATCCGAATCACGTTTTTCTGGTTTAAACTTGATTTAGTTGTGTTAAATTGCTAAACATTTTTTTATCGAATTGAATGAAATGAGTTCTTCCAGCATTACGTTTATCGAATATTCGCTTGTCGTCCCCCGCCCCCACCCTCGCCCCCCCTCCCACCCGTTTCAGTAAAGACAGCATATTTTACTTGAACCAATTTTATTCCTTCTTTTCTTGTCATTTGGCTTTAACAAAAAAGATGTGTGTGTAACTATTAAAAAAAATCCGATAATTTTAATTGTAGTTTTTTCATTTTAAATTAAAAAATATTATATTTCTTACAACTTGTAAAACTGAAACAGAAAATATGAAATCAGTTTGAAGTCACTGAGGCCAAAAAGAGCCAAAATAATATCTCTCAATAACACAAAAATACTTGTAAAAGAAAAATAATTTTTAATAATTTCCAGGCCAGTCATTTATGGGGTGCAAGAGGGTTAAGTTGACTCCTTTGGCTTTGAAAAAAAAAATGTCTTTACATATAAGTGGGCACGTGTTTCGTTGTTTTCCGATTGAATCTGCATTGAATATAAGTGTATACTAGCTGCGTAGCCCGGCGTTGCACGGGCTGTAATGTAGTGAAGGCAGTTTGAGAAAACTACTCGCCACCAAGGCGACTCGCCTTTAAAGAAATGAGGAAAGTTTAAACAGTTTACTCGCCGTCAAGGCGGCTCGCCTTTACAGTAGCGAGGAAAGTTTCAATTCACTACTCGCCGCCAAGGCGGCTCGCCTTTAAAGTACCAAGGAAAAGTTTAATAAACTACTCCCCGCTAAAGCGGCTCACTAAAAAGCTTTCCTGCATCAAAGAATCAATCGAATTATTTGCACATGCTTCCTCAAAAATAAAGACGATGTCAAGTAGTGCATACTTAGCACTCTCCCTAAATTACAAATAAAATTCCTTTCCAAAAACAATTATTTCCAAACCGCTTTCTTCCGGTAAAATTAATTGCAAAATTCTAAACGAAAAAGTTTTTTTAATATTTGAATCGAAGCCAGAAAAAGTCCCTTCTAAAAACAGCAATTGCAATTTTATTTAAAAACACATTTTCAAAATGGTACCTGAGAAAAAATATGTCATTAATAATTAGAATAAAAACAATTGTTAGAACTTTGTTATAACACGTATTCAAAATGACAATGAAAAAAATAACTCTTTCATTTTAAAAAGTTCAACTTAATTAACGTTTTAATTCAAAATCGCAACGGAAAGAAATAAATATCTTGGAATTTTAAATAGTTCAATAATTTAATTAACGTTTTAATTCAAAATGGCAACGGTAAGAAAAAAGGTCTTGGAAGTTTAATCATTAATTAGGCTTAATCGCTTTAAATTTGACTACTTATTAATTAAACATTCGCTTTAAATTTGACTACTTATGGATCGCAGCCAGAAAAAGTCCCTTCTAAAAACAGCAATTGCAACTTTATTTAAAAACACATTTTCAAAATGGTACCTGAGAAAAAATATGTCATTAATAATTAGAATAAAAACAATTGTTAGAACTTTGTTATAACACGTATTTAAAATGACAATGGAAAAAAATAACACTCTTTCATTTTAAAAAGTTCAATTTAATTAACGTTTTAATTTAGGGCCGAATTCAAGTGAAACACCATTGCAGTCGCTTCGAGGTGATCGCATATTGCAACCGCTACTGTAAGTCGAATTCAAGTGAATTCGTTTCACTTGAATCCAAAGTTTGGAATTTGTGATTGCATTGGTGAGTTGCGATCGTCCGTGTTTCACTTGAATTCCTGCCTTAAAATCGCAAAGGAAAGAAATAAATATCTTGGAATTTTAAATAGTTCAATAATTTAATTAACGTTTTAATTCAAAATGGCAACGGTAAGAAAAAATGTCTTGGAAGTTTAATCATTTATTAGGCTTAATCGCTTTAAATTTGACTACTTATTAATTGATATCTTCGCTAATTAAAATCGTATAATTATATAGATTGAAACTAATGAAGCCTGAAAAATTACCTATCTATCGGTACCTGGTTCGACTTTCAGTTCATTGGCGTTCAGGAGAAAGAAGCGTGACATAGAAAGAAAGATAGTTAGAAAGAAAGATAGTTAGAAAGATACTCAGTTTTTAATATAAGTAGATTGGCACATGTGTACAATACTCATATTGGCACATTGCTTTAATAAAATCAAACTAGCTTGATTTAGAGCAGTAAGCAAGCCAACATCGTTGCCAAATTCTTTGATTCTTTTACTAGAAAGATAGGGCTTTTTCCTGGAAAAATTAAAACTGACGGGCTTGGTAATTTCTATTCATTTATTAAGGTTACTAGCGTTACCCGCACGGCTTTGCCCGTGGTATAAAATTAAAAGTTCATTTGTAAAAAAATGATATAGCAGAAAAAAATACTCTATTTTAGTTATAATTCAACTATAATTCCTTCAAAGTATGATATAAAAATTTGGTATGGACCCTACACTACTTCCTTTTACGTGTAAATTTCTTAGTAGATGCCTTAAGTGCCAAAATAGTGCTTGAAGTGAGTAAGATAACAATTCAAACATTTGCATCCCTAGTTTGCCACGAAACAATGCAAAAAAATGTTTTACAATGATTAATCTCCTAAATATCGCCGATTTTAACATCATTCAGTAGATTTTTCGCAAAATATCGCCAATAGCGCCAAATTGAACCCAAAAAAATTTTTTTTTCGCTAAATTTATTGCCAACTTGGCGATATGTCGCCAAATTGGCGTCAAACACTTGGTGACCAAAAGCTTGGCGAGATATCGCCAAGTGGTCGCGCCAATTCATATCACTTTGGTCTGCATTGAAAGCCCTGATTACCCCATAAAAGGGGTAAATCACCCCCTTGGGGACATTCGAATGCAACCCCAAAGATAGGTGCACAAAAATAAGCCAAAAGAAAAAATAAGAAAAATTTTGTTGCTCACAGAAACCAACAGAAATCTATTACCAAAGTTTAAAAGAAGAAGAAAGTTTTCTTTCCTAACTTCAAAAACAAAATAATACATTTTCCGAAATGACATACTTTAGAAAGAACGTTGCGATATCGCAATAAGATAGAAGTAAATATACTGAAATAGAATTGAATGCCAAATTGTAAAAAAGTCGCCAAAAAAATAATTTTTAATATTGTCTTTCATTATTTATTAAATGCAATTATTGCTGCAAATTACAGTCCAACAATAAATAATCACATTGCAAAAGTATATTTGGAGCAATTTTTTCTTTTAAACTCAACTGATCCTAAAAATTTTAAGTATTAGTCATAGAAATTTCGTGCATTATTCTTCACAATGATAATAAAAACAATAAACATCGACAAAGATCAACCAGCAAACGATAAATTAAAAGCTAAATTCGTTCACTCAAGCCATTTGCTGCAATTTATATTGAAATAAATTAATAATGAAGTAAAATATGTTTTGCAGACGATAAATTTAGAATGGTATCCTGTATTTTAAGGAAAGGACTCGATTTCTCATTTGATTGACAGGTGCCATCTTATCACGGTTTTTAATATTTCATTTGACTAATTTTAATAAGGCTTGGAGTTTGGATTGTTACAAAAACAAATACATTTTTAAAATTATTAAGGGAAAAAGAACGAAATAAAAACGTAACCATGGTAACAACATGAAAAGTTGATTTCCGTTGATAAAATAATTCATTTCATCTCTATTTTCAAACAAATTTTATTCGCGAGCAAAGCCATTTTAGAATCGTTTGGCTTGCTTTACTGAAGGTAAGCCTTGAATTTCGGGATTCTAAAAACAATTGTTACAGCTCTCCTGATGATCGTAGAAACTTCGAAAAAACGTCATTTTGTGCAGAAAATTTCAAGCTTTCGAATGACATAAGACTTGAAAATGTGTATGGAATATTTCTTCCCTATTTTATTGAATTTCCTCTAAGAATTCGAATAGAAAAAGAACGAAATGGAATGTTCGAAAAATCGCTTCGAGGTGCAAAACTACATGCTACAAACTAATTTTGTGCCAAGTGGCATGAAAATCGACCGAACGGTTTTGGCGCTACGCGCGTAACAGACAGACAGACAGAAAGAAAGAAGGACAGACAGAACCACCTTCAGCTTTATTATTAGTAGAGATAGAGAAGAGATAGAGATAGAGAAGAGATAGAGAATACAAACTTTTTTTTTCTTCGTACACTGGAGCGAGTCCAACCGTTTGGCAAAAACTAGTAGAATCATTAAAAAAAATAATTCATTTAGTTTCTTAAAATGACTAACAAAATAATTCCTGTTAATTCGAGGCTCACTTTAACGACCTCTGGACGGATTAGCTCATTTAGCGAGTGAACTTTTGGCGAACTCTGAGAATTTAACTAAACTTTTCAAGAACTATTTTTTTCTACCAAAAACTTGAGAAATACTGTACATTGCTTCAACAGAATCAACTAAAAATAACATTCTCTCTTTTTGTCAGAAACACCTCAACCCAGCAAGAACTGCCCCAGAAAAAATGGGCTATTTCCGAATGAAAAGGCAAGGAACTGCAAAAGCTTCTGGCAATGCAACGATGGCATAGCTTCCAAAATGAACTGCCAGACTGGACTGGCCTTCAATCCTGCAGCAGGAACATGCCAGTGGAAGTACTTGGTTCCTCAGTGCAACTAACATCGAAGGTTCGTATGATTCTGAATAGCAGGGACGAAAACAAGGGATGTGTCGTGGGGGCGAACGCCTTTTCCTTGAGGGGCTTACCACTTGTAAATTTTCAATGTTGAAGTTCAAAGAAGACGTTTTTAGGCTATTTTTGATGCTAGTAGAAGGGAGTTTTGGGAATCTCCTAATTATTTGCTTCCCAATGAAAATCAAAAACATATGAAGTCAACATATGTCAACCACATGGGTGGTAAAGGATAAGTAATAAAATCAATCGCTCCACGCCTGAAACATATTTTGATCCGCCCTTGCGGAGTAGTAACATTAGGGAAGGTAATACAATCGAACCTCGTTAAAACGAGTTCCAAGGAACATTTAAAATCAATTCGTCTTATCCGAAGAACAATACTCTACAAACCATACGGTGAGGATCACAAATATGTAGTTCGTCTTAGCAGCAATTCGTTTTACGCGTGTTCAAATTTACGAGGGTCGACTGTACCAATGGAGAAATTATTCCTTTTTGGAATCACGAAAAACATTTCTACTGTTATTACGCGACAGGCCTTCGTATTCCCCTTTGAACGATAATTTATGTGTTATCAATGTTTTGATTATATTAACTTGAGTCATGCAAAATATTGCTTCTCAAAAAAATAAATAAATAGGTAAATAAATAAAAGGAGTTATAAAATTATCTTTCCCTGAAGGAAAACAGACATAAAATAAAGATAGCACAGGATTGCTACTTAGTAGTTGCTTCCCCAGTACGACAGATTTGTAACATTCAATAACTCCACTGAATTTCATTAATCGTTTTTTCTTTTTTTTTCTGTAAGCAAATGTTTTGAACAGAGCTCTAAATTGGACACTTGGAGTTTGGAAGTTTATCACTTTATTATTTTATTTATTATTTTTTCAGTCGAAAAAAAATCTTTATTCAAAAATAATATAACTTAAAGATGAACTTCTATTCTTCCACCAAAAAATTTAGAAAGCTGCAGAAAATCTATTAATTAAACTCATAATTTTGTGCATTTGAGATTTTGTGCAGTGCAATTCAAATGGATATTTTTGAAACACAAAAATGAAGGATAGCAGCTGAATTGTCGCGCCAAGCTTTGTTATGATTTCTCGCTGAGATCAGGGGGGGGGGGATACAAATTAGAGTCTTCTAAAATAAAAATAGAATGAAACAAAAGTTAGAACAAAGAGTGGTATAAAAAACTGCTAAAGAATTGTTTTCAACTAAAATTATTGATCTTAACTAAACTTTTACATACAGTCATATCTCGTTAATTCGAGCAAACTTAAAACGATTAGATGAAATTCATCTCCAATCCGAATCTCGTTCAGTGTGTTATTTATTCCAGAAAAGACTAGCTACGGCTAATACTTATTGATTTTAAAGGTTCCTGGGAGTTTATTTTAATGAAGTTACTCTGTATATTATCTGTGTTTCCCTTAGGCATTTCCTTCGCCACTAGTTTCTTTATCATAGTCCGAGAGCCAGTAACAGATATATATGACCAAGTTCCTCTCAAGTGATAATTAGTAAAACGCAGCAGAAAATCGAACTATGAAGCCTCGTGAATGTCAGCTGAGGCTCGGTGGGGGGGATAAGCAGTTGAAACCTCCCACGCTTGAAGAAAAAAAAAAAATTCAGTCATTTCCTCTCGCCTAAAAATTTACCAGATGATAGCTTATATGTAACTATTGATAAATATATACGTCAGCTGGCTGTATCTCGGTGGAAAAATTGTCAGCTGATACTTTGAAGGTCGTTACGTAGAAGTTAGCTAGAAGCATTTACTGACTACACTGTTCGACAAAAAAAAACCTTGAAAATGCTTCTGGTATTTTGAAGGCTGATTCTTATGTAAAATGACCCCCTGAATCCGAATATGACCCCCGTTTTCCCCCATCACGTCCCAATTTTTTTTTTTAAAACGCCCCCCCTTTTTTTTTTCATTTTTCCTTAGTTTCAGGGCTATTATATTTTTTTTTGGAGGGGAAATGAGCCTTATATTCACCAATAAATTTTTTTGAAGGTCAAGAGAGACTCAAAGTTTAAAATCATGAGCACCAAGAAAAAATCGGGGAACTTGGGGGGGGGGGGGGCGTGGCCCCCCAAAATATTTGAAAAATCACCAAAAACGATCTTTTTATTCTAGTTTCTTTAAAAAGACCTTTAAAACATTTTTTTCGGTGCAGAACCAGAGTATAGGATCCGCTCCTATGGCTCCTGGGTCAGAAAAAATTTTCACGCTGTAAAATTTTTAAAAAAAAATAAAATAATGCTTTAAAAATCGCACTTTGCACTCGAGTTTTAAAGCAGGTCTTCAGCCAAAAAAAAAAAAAAAACAAAACAAAATTGTGGCTGATTCTTATGTCAAATGACTCCCTATTTCCAAATATGACCTCAGTTTCCCCCCTCCACCCCCTCTTTCCAGAGAGTCCCCCCCCCCCCCAATTCAGAGTCATTTTACTAATTCGGAGGGGAAAAGTACATTACGTAACCCGTTAACATAATTCTAAAAGGCAACAGAGGTTCAAAGTTCAAAATCATGTACATGTGTACCAAAAATATAAACTAGGGCGGTATACCTCCCCCCTCCCCCCCCCCAAAAAAAGAAAAGAAAATTCAATACTCTGATTTTTCACAAAAAAAAAAAAAAAGGAAAGGTTTAAAACGTCTCTTAGAAAAACAAGAAAAGATTTTTTTTTTTTTTTTTTTTTGGGGGGGGGGGGTACACTGCCATAGTTTATATTTTTGGTACACATGTACATGATTTTGAACTTTGAACCTCTGTTGCCTTTTAGAATTATGTTAACGGGTTACGTAATGTACTTTTCCCCTCCGAATTAGTAAAATGATTCTGAATTGGGGGGTGGGACTCTCTGGAAAGAGGGGGTGGAGGGGGGAAACTGAGGTCATATTTGGAAATAGGGGGTCATTTGACATAAGAATCAGCCACAATTTTGTTTTTTTTTTTGGCTGAGGATCTGCTTTAAAACTCGAGTGCAAAGTGCGATTTTTAAAGCATTATTTTATTTATTTTTTTTTTTTAATTTTACAGCGTGAAAATTTTTTCTGACCCAGGAGCCATAGGAACGGATCCTATACTCTGGTTCTGCACCGAAAAAAATGTTTTAAAGGTCTTTTTAAAGAAACTAGAATAAAAAGATCGTTTTTGGTGATTTTTCAAATATTTTGGGGGGCCACGCCCCCCCCCCCCCAAGTTCCCCGATTTTTTTCTCGGTGCTCATGATTTTAAACTTTGAGTCTCTCTTGACCTTCAAAAAAATTTATTGGTGAATATAAGGCTCCTTTCCCCTCCAAAAAAAATATAATAGCCCTGAAACTAAGGAAAAATGAAAAAAAAAAGGGGGGCGTTTTAAAAAAAAATTGGGACGTGATGTAGGAAAACGGGGGTCATATTCGGATTCAGGGGGTCATTTTACATAAGAATCAGCCTTCAAAATACCAGAAGCATTTTCAAGGTTTTTTTTTTGTCGAACAGTGTAGTCAGTAAATGCTTCTAGCTAACTTCTACGTAACGACCTTCAAAGTATCAGCTGACAATTTTTCCACCGAGATACAGCCAGCTGACGTATATATTTATCAATAGTTACATATAAGCTATCATCTGGTAAATTCTTAGGCGAGAGGAAATGACTGTATTTTTTTTTTTTTTTCTTCAAGCGTGGGAGGTTCCAACTACTCATCCCCCCCACTGTGCCGCAGCTGACGGTCATAGGGCTTTATGATACTGTTGTCTGATGCGTATGGCCAATTATCTATCGAGAGGAAATAATTAACCAAATTTTCACCTGGCTCTCGGACTATCAGGGATATTCGGTTAAAAATAAAATTTTTTGAATTAAATCACAAATATTGAAATAATGTATAAAGTTGTTCTGTGATTGTCTCAATTGCTTACGTTTATTTATTTTATTTTATTATTTTTTTTTTACAGAAAATGTTTGCAGGTGTGCTGTTTGAATTCTAGCTCAAGTCTTCATCCCCCACAGACAAATGTCATCATGTCATTTTTTTGTAATAAAATTATTTAAATGCATGACTTTGCCATATTGTTTTAGTGAAGTTAAGAAACAATTATTAAGGCTTTTTTCTTGCGTCTTAAGTCACAGGTGTAACGACAAATTACCCCTTTCCGCTCCTCCACACTGTATTAACTTATTCTTTGAGTAGAGTTAGCACCATTAATTCAAGAATGATGAAAATCTTAAAAATTTTCAGAGGACAGTAGAACGGAACTGAACATTTATATCATCGAGTTGGGCAATTCTTAAAATAGGGGAGAATTTTTGTCCCCAAACATTACAGATAATTTGGCAGGCTTTCCAAATTTTTTTCAACTTTAGATATGTATGATTTGTTATCATTCTTTTTTAGGACCAAATATTTAATCAGTTTTCAATTAAAAATACTTTAAAACAACGGATTAAAGGTCTGAAATGTCATTAACATAGATGTCGCTAGCAGCCATGTCTTGTATGCCTACATTTTTGAAGTATTAGAATCATATTTAAAACTAAAAAAGTGTCACTTCTGAGTTTAAATTAATTTGAAGAGATAATTTATTCAATAAATTCATTTTTGAAAATAAACAAATGATGTTTTTAAAAGAACTAAACTTTGATCCTTCATATTTCATTTACAAAAACAACAAACAGTTTAAAAAAATCCCAGGAAACAGGTAGCCATTTTAGATTAAAGTGTAACTAGATGCATTAGCGGTATTTTTGGAACAAAAATTAACCAACAGAGGAGCATATCAGTTCTATGTAATTAGAATGGATAGTAAGACTCGTAATAAATTTGTGACTAAAAATCTATTTCACAATTTGAATGTAATTTTGATTTATTTCCATGTCATAAAATGAAATCTTGTGTTGCAATTACCGTGGCTCATTATCTGATCGAGTTTAAATCGGTCATTAGCATGAATTTTCTTACATCATCAGAATGGATAGTCAGTTTCATAATAAATTTAACATCAAAAAAAATTATTTTATTGACTTGCATACAACTTTGTTATTTAAATGCCACAGAAAGGGATCGATTTTGTGTTACAATAACTATGATTCATAATCTCATTTAAGTTCTAATTTGGCATTAGTATTAATTTACAAGTCCATACCAATGACAAATGATTCATAAAAAAATATCGTTATTATTATTTTAAGTGAAAACTTTGAAAACTATGCAGGCAATAAGTAAAGTATATAAGACACTAAAGAAACAAATCCCCCCCCCCTTTTTTTTCCAAATTTTACGAATAACATTTTAAGATTTTACTTTATAAGTCTCCAATTTGGAGAATCGCCAATTACAGAAGTTCATTATTTTGTGAAAGATTTGAAAACCGACTTTTTTTTTTAATGAATCGCTATGTCCACAAGGGCATAGAAAATAATAAAAATTATTTATGAGAATAAAACTTTAATACTACATATATTTTTGTATCAATAACTACACTACCTAGAAAAGAAAAGTTGACACTGGTCCAAAAAGTCATTCCAACTGAATTATACCTTTTACTTTGTGCTTATTTTTAATGGACCAAAACCATTTTTCTCCATTTCTATACAGGGTTCATACTCATTTTTGAAAATGAAAATTAAGGACTTTTAAGGACTTCCAAATTTTTTTAAGGACTCATAGGGAAATATTTAAATAGCTTTAGGAACACAATTTCAAAGTACTCGACTTACGAGTACATTATGTTTTTAAAATGCAGAGAGATTCGCAATGGACTCTGATTCAAGTGATAATGAATGATTAAGAGCTATTAAAATGATTATGACTACCCCTTACAATGCTGCCAGGTTAGGTTTCTCTCATGAATAGTTTGATGCAATTACATACTAGGGTGGGCAGAAAATGACTTTTTTTTAAAATTTCGTTGGTGGGTATTGTGGAAAAAGTGCCATTGAGGAAGCAAAGTGGACATAAAAAATTTGAAATTTTTTGCTCAAATCCTTGATCTGCCGCAATTGACTTGAAGTTTGGAAACAATGCAGTTTTTTCGAGACTTTTAGCAAATTATATAAAAAAAATTTTCTATTTCCGATAACGGGTAGGGTGGAAAATGTTCCTTTGGGGACATAAAAATTCCATAAAAAATTTTGAGGTCTGTTGTACAACTCCTTCCTTTTCCATAAATGCCTAGAAGATTTGGCAATTTCCTGTTTTTTTCTATGTTTTAAATTAAACTTTGTCAAAACGTTAAAATACTGTGTTCGCCGTACTTATCAGAAACAACTATATTGTTTGTCACATATAATGCATTTTTATATGTTAGGAGCTAAAAAATTTTTTAAATAATTTCCTACAAATCTCAAAAAACTGCAATTTTTAAGTTATCCATAAGTCATTGTAATTATATCACTGTCACTTTCAGTAGTTTTCTTTCATTTTAGTTATACAATTTGCTGTGAAGTATGTGTTGAATATTAGCAAAGAAGAAAGACACATGAAAAATAAAAAATAAATGAAATAAAATAAAGCAGTCTTTGGTAGCTAAGTTAAAATAATTTCCAATTGTCAAAAATATTAAAATACTTTCAAGATACAAAAGGACTAAAATGAACACATGAAACAATTTTTTGACTATAGATCAGTTTTTTTTTAAATAAATTTATTTATTTATAATAAAAATTAAAATAATGCAGTAAATTAATTTAAGATAGTAGTATGTTAAAATAACTTCTAACCATCAAAAATATTGAAACACTGAGAAGATGTTAAAGGTTTGAAATGTCGAACAAAAGAAGAAATCGCGGGTGAAATGTAAGCATGTAAAATGGGAGATTTTTTTTTATAAATTGTTGAAATAAATAATTAAATGTGACCACCTCAGGTAGCATATGTTAATGTAACCTAAAATTTTAGCAAATATTTAAATATTTGCTTGATGCAAATAGATTGATGTCTCAACCACGCAAACCCGAAGTACGCGTTCAGTTCCCATAAATGACGAAGTTTAGGCTCTCTCTCACATATTAAAGCATGGAATGATGAATTTTAAGGAGACAGCTTTTAACACGTGGAGGAAAAACAAAGGAAAAAAAAACCCCAGAAACAGTCTTAAAAATTAAGGAAAATTTTCGAAAATTAAGGACTTTTTAAGGGTTTTTTAGGGACCTTAATTTTGTCTGATAAAATTAAGAGTTTCTTAAGGGTTTTTTAAGGAAGAACGAACCATGTATAACTTGAGCAGCATAATCCTATATCAGAGGGGGATTGAAGAAAATTGCTACAACAAAGAAAATTTCTGACCAAATTTTGGTAGATAGGCACTAACTTTTGAACACAAAACAAAACGCCTTTTTTACTTTTTATACCAAGTCAACAACCCAGAAGCAGAAACTTTCTAACCAGTCTGCGACACTGATTTGGGACATTGGAAATAATCTGTAGCATTTTTATTAGCTTTACTTTAAGTTTTCATAAAATACACAAGTCTTTTACAGAGTGCATACTCCTTTTTTTAAATTAAAATTAAGGAGTATAAAGGTCTCTTTAACACATTCGCTGTGCGTTGTCCCTTTTACCAAATATCTCGGAAAACACCTGTTAAACTATACTGATTGAAAGGGAGAAATTTAACCTCCTTAACATCAAGCGCTTTTGAGGAGTCTGAACATTACATTTTCTTAAGTACCCAGCGCATTAAATATTTAAATAATTGATTACTTATACACAACACCAAATTGTGTATACTGAATTGTAAATATATATTTTGAAATTGCATATTGCATTAATCTGTAAAGAATAAGAATTAAATACATTAAACTTAGTTGTAATGCATTTGAGTCCTTATATATACGGTATAAGCTATTGTTTTCAATTGTTAGATTCATTCGTGTATGAACTTTAATAAACATGAAGTCAAATTCCAGTTTTTAAACAACTATTAACTTTAAAAACAATTGAAACAATTATGTGGATAGTGTTTTAAAATTCAGTACTTTCCTAAAAATATGGAACTGCACAAATATCAATTTCAAAAAACAATAAATTATTGAAATAAATACTAAAACTGACAATAATAAAATAGTATAAGTAAAAGCAGCTTCCAACTTTCAAAGTAAATCAAACAATTACAGGATGCAGAAGGATTGAAGTATCAAGCACGGCGTACGATTTTCAGCGAAGCAAATGCTCTATGTTTCAAAACAAATATGGTCCTCGATATGTATGGTGGAAATTACGAAAATTTAAAGCACTCGAAAGTAATACTAAAACTGCAATGAACTTTCGTGTGATTTTAATATCACAAGAAGATAGAACTATTCTTGAGTGATGAATTTGTGTAATTTTTCCGATGGTTTGAGGGGTTTCTTTTTTTTTCTTCTATTTTTTAGTATGAACTTATTTCATTTTTGAATGAAGTAACTTTAACTTTGAAAGTTAAATTCTCTTTTAAGTTAAAACTGCAAGATAGAAGCAAAAATTTTGCAGCGAAAAATCGGGAAAGAATTTTACAGAAGAAAAAGCGGATATCCGCTGGCATGCTTGATGCAGCCCGTAAAAAAATCATCATAATAGAGGAAAAAAAATCACCCAACCCCAAAGAGGAAAAGAGTCTTTGAAGATTTTTGAAGATGAAGAGCATCACTCTCTAGCTCACCAAAAACATTTTTTTTTCTTTCAATTTTGATTGAGCTGTATGTGATTTTTCCCTCCCTTTCTTTTGAAAATTATCTGCAGACCTCTGAAAAATCTGCGACGCACGTCTCCCGTCTCGCAATTTCTGCTACTGGGGTCAACAATTAGTTATTGCAAATTCAGTTCACTTACTCCATTCTTTCTTCGTTTTGTTTGATATTATGTCATGGAAAAGGATACCCAAATAACAACTCACCTTTGTATACAGGAAGGGGCTATAAACTGTTAAAATAGTCATCCTGAAATTTTAGCTCAGGTACCTGAGTTGGCCAGTTCTGGTTATCATTTTCACTTAAAAATGAAATGGTGGTGAAGGACACGGATCATTTTTGAAACTTTGGACAACAGATTATATCCTTCAAAGTTCCTCTAAAAGCGATACTTAAAAGTAGAGCTTTTAATTGTTTTTTGGCGGCCCATAGGAACCCCAAAATTTAAGGTGGCCTTCTGAAGGATTTAATCTGTTATCAAAAGCCCTAAAATGATCCAAGTCCTTCACCTGTTTCATTTTTGGGGAGCAATGGTAACAGTGGCGTAACTTCAAATTTAGGCCCCCCCCCCCGCAGAAAATATGATTGCCCCCCCCCCCCACACACACATACATAAAAAAGAAACAAAATTTTTGGAAAAAAAATTCAGAAAAAAATTAAAACTCATATCAGGGGTTTATGTTTCTTATTCATTTTTTATATTTTAGGTTTCTTGACTTTCGTAATAAATCTACAATTTAGTATGAAAGGTGATGAAAGTAATAAAGTAAAGAACGAATTAAGACTGTAAGTGTAATAAAACATTATCGCGTGGAGAAAACTCTTGTCCCTCGCGAACGTGGAAATCGAAAGAAAACAGCTTTGGGGCCTTGCGGACCAAATAAATGCAATCGAATTCATAATTGTAAAAAAATAAATAAATAAATAAATAAAAATAATAATAAAAGGTCGAATTTATTTTGGGCCCCTACCAATTTTAGGCCCCCCCGCGTTGCGGGGTCTTGCGGGTACGAAGTTACGCCACTGAATGGTAACCAGAACTGGCCAATACAGAAACGTAAGCTAAAAGTTTAGGATGTGGATGACTATGAAAAACTGAATTGAATACATGGGTATTTCTATTCCCAGTTGGAAGAATTTAGAAATCTATGGAAAGAATCTCCATGCAAGTTAAAGTTTTATCTGGGGCGAAATATTAACAAAGCATAGTTGTACTCCATTAATATGAAACTCCAGGGATTGATAATTTGTCCATGCTAACAGTATTTCACCTTAACCCTTTGACGCAGAACTTATTTCATCGTTTTTATCATACTTAAATTATTTTGTATTAATGTTAAAATAAGGGGAAAATATAACTAATATTTCATATAAGTGTTCAATTGTACTCAATTTTAAATTACATTTTCTACAGGGTATCTGCTCAACCTGGACTTTTCAATTCCATGACTTTTGCAAACTATTTTCCATGACTATAAAAAAAAAAAAAAAAAAAAAAAAAAAAAAAAAAAAAAAAAAAACGAACGAACGAACTCTGCTTTGTTTTTGGAAAATTATGCACTTAATATTCTATCTTGCAAAGCAAATGACCAAACATGGCGACTGCGTTTCACAGCAACAGAAGTCCGTTCGCTTTTGAGGTCAAAAAACGATCTTTTCCTACCGACACCCTCCTCCCCACCGTGCTTGTCGTCAAACGTACCTTCATGTAGCAATGAATTGTCTGTCCATAACTTTTACTGTAAGTTTAGATCCTGATATGAGTGAGGCGAAATCTGACTTCAAAACGGAACTCGTTGAGTTCCTGCCCCCCCCCCCTACCTACACGATTCTTTAAAATTCAACATCGTTTTTTAATTTGTTTTTCTTTTGCATAAAACCCCTCGAAAGAAAAAGATTCAAACAAGTTTTAAAAGAAAAAAAAATTAAATGAAGCGGGTAGGGGGGGGGGGGAGAGACCAAATGTAAAAGGCAAATCTGCCTATGCCGGGGAAAAAACCATCGAGTCTATCTTTTTGTCGTTCAAGGTCATATTTTATCAGATGACGGAGTCCGCGCACATGCGCAGTTACAAAATTCGCCGCTCACGGTTTTAACGTTGAGAATTCATCTGATTGGTCAACACAATGCAACTTGTTGGAAATTGTAATTGGCAAATCAGATTGCACCCAATAACGAAGTAGAATGACGGCGGAAGTGTTTTCGTTCTTCCGAGATCGCGGGAAAAATTTCAATCGGTCCGGAGCGCTAAAATCCATGATAAACAGTTTCCATGACTTTTGGACATTTTTCGCTGAAATCCACGACTTTCCATGACCAATTTCGATCATATTTGAAATCCATGACTTTCCATATGCGCGGACACCCTGTTTCTACCCATATTTTACAAACACTTCCTACACTCAATATATCCGAGACACAACGAAAGAAAAATAGGCAAAACTGATAAGATTATTGACATATTTTTTTACTACTGAATGAAAATTAGCAATGTTTTGAGTGTTCATATTATTAATTTGAAAGTTAAAAAATAAACTTGTAAGGTTTCAGCAAGTTCATTTGTCATTTAGTTGATGGTCGTTAAAAACTGCAAAAAGAAAATTAAATTACCTTTATATAAAAAATCCTTTCTCAAATTCAATTTGAAGCATTATCATATAAAAAATAAATAAATAAAGAATTATTTTTTTTAAGCATCATTAATGCACTTTGTTAGGCAAGTGAAAACAGGCAAGAAACTCATGACGCAAGTCATTTTACTAGTTAATCTATAGGCAACAGCAGTACAACTGTTGTACTGACCAAAAGTATTTTCTTTTCTCCACCTTGCCTCATACGCATTAGGTGGGTCTGTGTGGTAAAATCCAAGGCATAACACTAAGTGGTGGGGGCAAAAGAAAATCCTTTTTAGCAGTACAATAGTTGTACCGCAGTTGGCTGAAGGTTAAGTCAATGAGTAACTTAGTTGACTCAACAAACCACCTGGTCGGAAAGATGGTCACTAAATATCATTATACTAGAAAGAACTAAACTTCCAGATCCAGCTAAGAAAAAATATTTAGCTATGCTGTATTTGATCCTTACTTCATAGTTTTTTTTTATCAGTCATTATCTGTCCAGAAGTTTTTTGCAGTAGTATATTTACCTGAATTATTTTGTTTGTTCATAAAAATACAATTAAGAACAAAAAAATAACAGAAAACAAAGAAATATTAATTTGCTGAAGATTAGTACATAATTAAGAATTTTGCAATTGAAGATTACTTGTAAAGGTTCACTTTGGAACAATAAACACTTTCTTAATGTGACCCAATTCTTTGAAGAAATGCTACTCAGTCAAAAAAAAATATATATAGAGAGAGAGAGAGAGAGAGACAAGAAATGAAGCAGACGTAAATTTAGATATTTAATTATCTATATTTGTAAATAAGAAATACATAAAAAAGGTGGTTTGGTATACATAATGGTGAGCCCAATACTATTCTACTAAAATGAATTGCTACATTGTAACTATAATACAAAAATGAGTCCTAATCTATGAGAAAAATGAAAATAAAAATTTATATTAAAACTCCTCGTTTCTCCAGGATCTCCCGCATTAGTGATTTTAAATATTTTATTTCGGACTGGAGTCCATCGCACTTCTCCTTCAATTTTTTCTGCTCAGATTCAAGACCCATGACCTCAGTGGATAGCAAATCTTCTTCCATTCTCTTTTTTATACGATACCTTGCCGCAGCTTCTTTGTTCTGAACTTTTTTCCTTTCACGGCGATCTTTTGGTTTCGATGGGGGGACTTTATATGGTTGGAGGGAATCTTTCATTATAATACGAACCTTGGGTATTTCTTTTCCGTTATTCACATATTTTCTCTTCCTTACTGATTTAGAAATTTCCTCTAAGCTGGCTGGCTCGAAATCCGACGTATCCTGAGAGACATCCTCGCAGACAGTAACAAATACTTTAGGAGTAGTCTTTCCAAAGGATTGATCTTCAGAAGGCAGCCAGTCAGATGTGTCGTCCGAGGGCGCCGGTGAAGCTTCCGAAACATCAAACGAAGCATCCGAGAAAATGGACGATGAGTTGGTTGGCGATGGAATAGGGGTAGAAAAGAAAGGTGAATTTACTTGCAGCGAGCTGATGCCTGGAGAAGCAAGATGCGATTCTGAAATTTGGGGCGATCCAAATGAAGTTTGAAACTCAGGAACTTCGAGATCTTTGAAGATGTCATTTTCGTCAACTTTAAAGGCATCAGAAGGCAAGTTAGAAGTGTCCAAGTTGGCATTGCCGTCCACTAAGCCGAATAAGATATTTGCCGCATCCTCTAACATCAACGTTTCCGCTTCATTCGGATGAAGCAGCAAATTATTAGGGTTGTCGAAGACAGACAAGTCAACTTTCTCATCCAGCCAGCCCAAGTCTAAATAAAAAGGAATTATATTAATTTACTAAATTAATATAAAAAAACAGTGGAGTGTTCATATAGCATTCTAAAATAAATTGACACAATGTTGCGTAAAGCATTAGTCACTCAGGATAAGGAAACAAAACTGATTCTCAATTATATCCCTTCAACATTTTAGGCACAGCTCTAGTGTGGAAGAAAAAACTACAAACACTTGCTTCTGCTACTAATCAACCATAGGGCTGACTGGAATCTGAAAATAATCCGAGCATGCTTGAAAAGAATCACTGTTAAAATGAGTTACACTTTCAATCCCCATTCTATGGTTTGCAGTGTAATGTTCTTTAAATCAGACATATTACAGTTAAGACAAACAGATTTTAAAGGTCCATTAGAGTAACAAGTTTTGACTGTAATTGAGGCATTCCATGGAAAACAATAATTTGTCCTAGACATGAAGCTTCATATATTTCTTCAAAAATAATTTAAAAGGGTATGGAAAAAAATTCGTTGCTTAAGAAATCAAACCTATGTGTGAGTTCTTAAGCAAAAAATTCATCATTACCTTTTAATGAAATATATGAACTGAACTAATTAAATAAATGTTACTAGTGGGCCAAAATGGTTACTTTTCATGTAATGGCCCATTTTTCGAAAAATTTAAGTTTACTTTGTGGGAGAGGTCAAAGTTCAACACATAAGATTGTTTTAATGCTTTCCAAGTTCAAAGGTACTAAAAAATTTAAATATATATCAAACAACAACATCAACTTAATTTAGCCGTGGTTTACCTAACACCAGAGACTGAAAAAACATGATTTTAAAAAATTGGTCAAAATGTTTAATTTTTAAGCATATTGTATGAAAATTGGCAGTTATGAATAATCAACAAAATAAGATGGAACTCTTAATATCTAGAGCAAAATTCGCTTCTGTGGACAAGCTGCTCAAGATTTAACTGCTTTTACGCACCACATTTAAGGTTTCAAAATTTTGCACATGGTTTATTTACCATGTTTTTGTTGCCTGGTTATTACCAGAACCTGGATTACATACACTAAGAAATCATTAAAATTTGCATTTAAATATACATTGCTAAAAATACTTAAACAAACACTGATATTTATATTTTTTACTACTACTATTTTTACACTAAGAAAAATTCACGTCAACAAATGATATGCCTTATCACTTTTGAATTTAGTTAATAAAGCAATAATATATAAAAAAAATTGTATCTATAAAAATTAAAATGATTAACTGATAAATAAACAAGTAAAACCCTGTTTTCTAAAAACCCAATCCCTGTATGATTAAAAAAAATTAATGTCTTTTTTTTGGCATAAATTTCCTCCAGACCAAAAAATGGTTAGACATTTTCTGCACCACTGCAAGAAAGTTTTCTGGTAAGTATTCTTATAAGCTTGCTGTTGAAAAGGCAAATAAAATCTTCTAAAGTAATCTTAAATATTCTATGATGAGTTTTCTGATCAAGATCTTACAAGCATGCAGGCAATCTTAGTAAAACTAAATTTGTTTCCCTTCTTCATGCCTTTAGGGGTTATCAGGGTTGGTAAATTATTTTTTAAAAGCTCAAGCCATCCTGGATTTTTTCAACGAAAGCTAGGTTACTTTAGAAAAAACAAAATTGCTTCTTTCTTCAGAAATATACTTGGTCATTTTTATTACACTACAAACCCAGGGCTGACGAGAAGCCATATCAGCTTAGTAGGTATCTAGGGGCCCGGCTTGGAATAACAAACTTTTCGAATTTTAAAGGGAGAGATGCTCATTCATATCAGAATAACATTTGGCTCTCAGCGGTTCTACGTACACCTAGAAATAGGCAAGAAACTACCCACTTACCAGGTGCTGACATATAAAAGAACAACAATTGAAAATATTGACAGACAATTTTTTTCACCCAAAAGTTAATTTTAAATTTCTTCGTTTATGTTTAATAGATTTTATGAACTATGAGCTTCCTTTCTTCGTGCTCATCTCTGTCCCTATAATAACATGCATAGCAAATATTTGCTCTAAACTTTTTTAACACGTTCCACGTTGTTATTAAGAACTGCAAACGATGCACAGATAGAATTGCATTGGTTAGTGAAGAAAACTTTTAAAGATAAAAATCTAAATAAAAAATGAATTATATTTACATCAAAATTAGTTTTTTCTTTAACGTATGCTCTTTATCAGTGCAAGATTTTATAAACACCCTGTATATTATTAGTACAAGAAAACATTTTTTGCATTTTGTCATTAGAATTATTCTTGTGTGTATGCAGTGGCGGACCCACAGGAGAAGCTAAGAGGTTTAAGCTCCCTCCCAGAACAGGGTTCGTACACACTTCTTTAAAAAAAATTCAAGGACTTTTAAGGACTTTCAAGGACTAAAAAATCCAAAAAATAAGGACATCAAAATAATTAATAAATTGGCCTATACATTTTCAACATTTCCAAATTCAATTAGAGGATGATGCACAGTACAGAACATAAAAGATAGATTAAAAATATAACAAAAAAAAAAAAATCCTAAAAGTTTCAATAACAAAACAGAAAGAAAAATCTGAAACTGAAAATCACATTACATATCTTTTAATTCCTAACTTTTCTCTGCTAATTTTACATTCAAAGAACTTCTTTCAATTTCTTTTTCACTTAGTGTTTTTCTTAGTTCATGTGATTGCATAAACAAGTTAATGTCCTTAGTTTTTTCAGCCTCATCAGCCAACTGATTAGCTTTTGCATTTGGCTCCATTATGTCCTTTTGAAGAAACATTTTCTTCTTTTTAAAAAAAATTACTTCCTCTTCTAATGCTTTTTGTTTTACTTGTTTTGTTTCATTTTTTGCTTTAAATTTTTCATTTTCCAAGTCCTTTAAATGTGACCAATTGTGTCCCTGATTTGGCACCTGCATCAATGGATATGGATTCCTAGAACAGGAGCGGAACTGCCCCCCCCCCCCCTTGCCCCTTCCTTATTCTAAATACAGTTCTCGGAACGAAGTGCGGCCGAAGCGGAAATATCACACTTGCAACCCTGCAGTGTAGAAATCGCTCTAATCGAAAAACGGAAATCTGATTTTTTGAAGTAAGGGTAGATCAAAAATAAGGACTTTCAAGGACTTGGGACATTAAAATAAGGACTTTTAAGCACTTTTAAGACAAAATAAAAAAATAAGGACTTATAAGGACTTTCAAGGTCCCGTACGAACCCTGCAGAAGCATGAAGACGAACCCCTTTAAGTAATCCAAGCTGCTTAAAACACGTTTTTTGGATTTGATTTTCGAAAATTTTCGAGAGATAGACCCCAATCCCCTTCTTGATCTTATCAAAAATGACTACTGCTTTTCCGTTAGGACTTTCAAACACAAAAACTTTCTGAAGGAGCACCACTTAGCGTCACCCATGAAACAATCCTCGGTGCCTCTGTGTGTATGCGAAATTTTACTATTCAACTTATTATTATCAAACAAGACGCTTACCGGGCAGGCCAGGACTGACTTGCTTCACTTCATTACTTGCCTTCGGAGTGCCTAACAATTCACTGAAGTCGAAATGGAATTCCTCGGGCTCATTTTGGAAGAGAGTGGCATCTTCCAGCCACTTCTCCAAATTTATTTGACAGTCGACCATGATTTTGCTTGATGTGTGTTTCCCAAACCACCAAGTATAGCGAAGGGGATGTCGAAACATCATTGTGAAAAAACCTGGAAAGTAATTTTTAGATAAGTTTTATGCTTTGCTAAAATAACATAGATACTAACTAAAACAGAAGTTTTCTGACTGGAAGAAAAATTAATTTTAATTACAAACAGACGCTTAATTACTTGAAATGCACATGTAATAGGGAAAAGGATAAACTATAATGTCCAGGAGCCATTACCCATTGATGAAATAATTAATCTCATAGTATATTATTTTTAAAAGTTCATATGACCGCAGCAGGGTCGCTAGTTGTACTTTGCAACAAAGCTTTTAATTTGAAAACAATGATTTATCGCATTTTCAGAAGATTCTTGAAAAGACTCACTTTTGATGCAAATCTTTTTATGAAAATGTTAGGGCCATGCTCCACATTGACGTAAAGCAAAACAATAAAGCAGAAGCGTAAAATGGATTCAAGAGTGATCTTATGGAAAGTACCCGGATTTTCGGTTTCTGCCTTAGTTTTCGGTCGCGTTTTACGCTGATGTGGAGCATGGCTCTTAGAGTTGATGATCCGAACTTTGAGTTCAGGTGCCATTTTTCCTAGTTTTATAAATTATGCAGAACACTTTTCAAATTAGTTGTTATAATTACGCCTTAAGCGGAACATTTTGGCAATTTAAACAGGAAAAAGGAAGGTGCCAATGATGCCTAGCTCAGGGTCAGTGCTAGGAATTTCAACTAAACTTAGCCTTAGTCGAATTCCAAAAATTTTAGCCAGCAATTTCAACTAATCAATTCTTAAAATAATTCATACAATTTTTCCTGTGAAAATACCAGAGAATTTTCTGTTTGCCAATATTTTAGTCGAATTAGCATTGGAGGATATATACCATATTGTTTGACGTATAAAGGACATGGGAATCACCATGTTGTAAGAAGAGCCAAGAAAAAAATTCAGCTCAACACTTTTGAAAGTGAAATTCTCCCATAAAGTAAAAGTATGTAAAATTTTGACCTTATTGATGCTTTTCTACAATTTGGTCCTGAAACAGAGTGATTAGCTAAATGACTGTCAGCTTAACGTCTTTCAAAAACACACAAAAACTTATTTTATGTTGTTCTGTACAGCTCCTCAAATAATTTCAAAGGCCCTGAAAACCTGTCCCTGATTGTAAGGTGCTAGAAAGAATTGTCCAAGTAAAATTCCTCATAAAGGACATACAGTAGTTTAATGTGATTTTTTAGCTGAAAAGTATCAATTTTAAGTAAGAAAACTTCTCACACCCAGAGATATCTTAGCACCTTCATAAGCATATTTCAAGCCATGGAAAGTCCTGTTTCACTGTATTTTTAAATAAAAATTTAACACCATGGAAAATGGAGAAAAAAAAGCTGGCATTCAAATGCTACCGTAAAATGATGGGTCATTTTATTCAACATAAAATGCTCAACATTTCTACATGTTGGAATGTGGAACAGAGTTCATAGTTTTCTTACATTCTGTCCTCCATCATATCTTCAGAAAGTAAATTATTTTTATAGCATTTGATTAGTATTATGGCCTTGTGACTGTTTCAACAAAATTGAATATCTCACCTCTAAAAATTTCATGGAAGTTTCACGCCTTAAAAAAGAATAAATCTTAGTTATTTGTCTGCACTTACACAATGAGTGTTATGATACCCGCCTGCTCCCTTCCCCAGCAAAAGATTATGGTTGTGTTATATAATGATCTGCATTGAAGTTAGTAAACAACATCACCACATTGGTACTGTCAAGTTCAATACAACATTAACCTTATTCCTCCAAAATATTATAATGCAATAGAGCTTCTAAAATAGCTAAAAACTTCTCCCTAAAGATATAAATAGTAATATTTATTGATGCTACAAGTGTACAAGCTTTAGGATTTATAATAACGGATAAGTTTTTACATTTTTAAAACATAATCAACAGAGCTAAACTACTTCAGCATTACATATAGAAATCGAAACACATCAAAAAATAAAGTTTAAAGTAAAAATTGTGCATATGGACATCAAGTGATTTGAGTAAAATTAACTAAGACATGAAATTAATAACAATATGGCGTTATTTATGTTAAGTATGTTTACCAGATATTATATAAGACAATTAAAGAAAACTTTTTAAAAAGAGGACTAGATCTGATCGTCTTGCAGAACCTTACGGAATTAGTAAATATTTGAATTAGTAGTTTGATGATAAACAATAAATAAACATTTTTGTTGCACAAGGATATCCTTGTACAATATTGTCATGATTACGTAATCAAGCTTAACAACTCCAATGGAATTAAAACAGAAGAAAATAAATTTTGTCCGAAATAAAACTTACGCCATGATTATTTGTTTGTGCTGCAGCACCTTACGGTGCGCGTCGCTTACGTAACACTATTCCATGACCCTTTAAAGGGACCTCATTCAAAATTACGTCTGATTGCTTTGAAGAAACATCCAGGAATGTCGCCAATAGGAAATGGCGTCATCGCTGAAGTGTGATGTCATGCTCAGTGATACAAGCCAATATTCTTACGCTGATTTTTTTTTTGTTTAGTGAAACATTTAAATGATAAATGCTGTATAAGTGAAGAAAATGTGCCATTAAACTGCTTTTACACTTTATTTGACCATGTGTTGAGAGTTTATTAATGTAAGAAATCTAATGTTAATGTACTATATTTTTGTTCACTGTGGTCAAATTATCGATAACGATGATATTTCTCATTCACAGATTCAAAAATAATTTTGCAGCTAAATGAAAAAATAAATATTAATTTTAGTATTCAAAGCTTTTAGTGTCTCAGATAAGATATCTTACCTTCACGACAACTATTTTCTATTTTTGTTTCTTTTATATTATTAAAAATAAATTTATAAGTTTATATTTGGCATCGTTATTTTACCACCATTATTGTTTTCCGGCTCAACGAGGGAGAGAGAACTCGTGGTTTTCGTGGTTTTATTGAAGCGATTGAATATAGACACACATTTGCAGTAAACAATTGCAAAATCGTTATTTTTATATCATGGTTTGTACATTTATCGTTTTTAATTTTTTTTTCATAAAATTTTGATCTCTCATCGCTTCATGTTTATGCTGTTAACGGGTTTTTGTTGTTGATGGTCATGCTGTTGTAAATGAAATGCGGTTCTTATGAATTACAACTCTCTTCTCTAGTAAATTACTGTCTGATAAAATCATTTTTCTGATCTCATTCCCTTTGCATCATGCTTTAGATTTCTTACGCCATTCGTTAATAATACTTAATTGGAAACATTAGTTAATTTTTAGACATTTTCAAAGTTTTGCAAGAATTATGAAAAAATTGCAATCTTAATTAGGTAAAATATTTTTATGAACTTAATGTGATTTTTTAAATCTAATTTTTTCGCCCAGTAAGTCATTTTCTCTAAATTGAGTTTTTCAAGCACTACTTTTGTCTGCTAGTATTAATGTATTGATTTTTTGTGATAGGCATCACATTCTTTAGCAGTTTATGCTCCAAACCAGATATTCCACAAAAAATCTGCTACTTTAAGCATGAATTAGAAACAAAATTTCTCAGACCTATCATTTTTGCACTCATCTCATCAATAATACTTTGTGAGGTTAATTGCATATTTATAACTTTTCTGTCGAATATCATTATTCTGTCTCATTATGAAATTGTAATTTTTAACTATCAGACATAAAGAATAAAATTGTATATTCTATTTATTATAGTTTGAAAAAATAAGACTAATAGTGTTATAATGCATCACTAACCTCTCTACCAATTTATGATGCTTTTGCTGCACTCTTGACTCTTTTTTCGTGATATTCTTTTATTTATGCTTGATATTTTCAGACAGAAGAAGTTAATCCTAAAGCCTATCCATTGGCTGATGCAACTTTAACTACAAAAATTCTAAATCTTGTTCAGCAGACTGCAAATTACAAGCAGTTAAAAAAGGGTGCCAATGAAGGTATGTAAGTCTTATGATTTTAGTCTCAAAAATAGAAGTAGCATTTTTTGAATTTTTTTTTCATTGTCATTTAAACCACATGGTTTCACATTGTATTTTAATTGTTGACTTTTGTGTCATGATATTTTTCGCCGTAATTTATGCTTTTTGCTAAGTGGGGAAAGTATATGCTGTTTGTATATTCATTGGAGATCAATTCATTTTGTGGAGCAATATTTATTTATATCTACTCTATCAACTAAAATAGGGATGTTAATGTTAGTTCCTTTATTCATTCAATTACCCTTCATCAGCCCTCCAAATGATGGGCTTGCATGTGGCCATTAGAGCTCCTGTTTCATGTGTGGCCCTTCACTGCAAAAGGTTGTGCGCTCCTACGCTGAAGATATCAATTGCACAATTTGCATCATGCCCCACACACACATATAAAATTTTAAATTGCATTTTTCATAAAAATACTTAATTTTTCTCAAAAGAGGGACCATGTGAGCAATCTTGGACTCCCCTGAATTGATCAATTGTTCCTATGCCAAGAATTGACTACAGCCACTGGGCACATTGCAGCAACACTATACCACATTGAACTGGTGTAATTGTTAGGTCTGTTGAATACTGTGCAGGGCTCCTGCTAGATACTTACAAAGCTGGGTCCCAAGGATCCACCACTTTCGAAAAAGTGGGTCCATTTTAAAAATAGTGGTTCCCGCTCTCCGCAGAAAAAAAAATTAAATAAGGTGAAACAATTTTTAATCTATAATCAAAAATAAACAACATTAGTTTCAGGCTGTGTAAAATAAAAAAACATTACAGACAACAAAGTCGTCATAGGTTGCGTTGGTTGAAAAATAGCATAGACAATCCGTACCACCTAAATTTTACACTTTCATCCCGCAAGACGAATTTTAACTAAGTTTTAAGTATTGAGTCCATTTCCTGAAATCCGCATATTTTATGCGCTATAGCGCTTCAACATGACCCCTGCTGTCTTCTCCTTAATACTGCTGTACTGAGCACAAAAGTTGTATCTGCACTTTTTAACGGAATTGAGTTATCGACTCCTGGTGACTCTTTGACGTATTTTACCGAAATAAAGATATGGTTATTTGAGAACAGGAGATATTTTTGACATAAATTTAATCTGAATCAAATACATGGTGGCGCAAGACTTTAAAAGTTATCTCAGTTAGAGCTCGACTGCAGACACCACTTTTGCACTTAGCACGGCAGAATACCTTACCTATTACCATGGAGTTGCTTGGAGATATAGACATAGTTGCAGGTTTAGCGCTAAGGATTCTAGCCAGTCACTAACCAGGTAATCTGCTGTTAGCTAATGCTTCTCTTTGCAAAAAGCAATCCATATGTGAACTGAAGAACCGTTGCTTTTATCCTGGGTTGGGTTTTTGACTTCAAAAACCAGTTTTTGACATGACATGTCAAAAACCTGTCGAAAACGTCAAAAACTTGTCTAAAACTCAAATACAGTGGTTATTGAGATTTTTTATAAACATATAAGGTTTCTCATCCTGAAAAATATTAAATAAAATTTATGCATCTTATCAATCAAGTTTGATAAAAATTAAATTAATAAATTTAATGAAAATTATTTCTCATTCTTTTAAACTAACTTGTTTTGCCGGGAAAAAAGTTTAAAATTTAAATCCATCTTTTAAAGTAGTTTTGTTATAACTATCAATTAGTTATCTTATCAAGTTTAATAAAAATTAAATTAATAAATTTAATGAAAATTAATTCTCGTTCTTTTAAATTAACTTGTTATGCCGTGAAAAAAGTTAAAAGTATTAAAAGTTAAATCCAGTTTTTAAAGTAGTTTTGTTTAAATGTTTTAATAACTATTAATTAGCTATTTTATCAATCTAAAAATCTTTACATCAAAGTGATTTTTTTTATTTTGAGTAAAAGCAAAACTAATTTAATTAGTACTCAGGGTACAAATCTGCTAAATATTTTTGATAAAACTATTTTATTTATTTATTTATAAGTTAAAAATTATTATTTCAAATTAAAATTTCAAAAAATCACTTGTAAAAATTTATTAAGTATACCCAAGACACACAGCGCTTAATTAATGTACCCACTTCATTTTTAAAATAAAAAATCTGTTACAGAAATTCCTCGAAGCAATAAAGCCATATGTTTGATTTTTTAAAATGCTAGTTACCATTATTCACTCCCGAGCCCTTCAATTATAATTAGGATTGCTTATTACACTTTATTTTAATAACCTAAAGCTCCAAAAGTTTACTTCAGTGTCTGAAATCAAAAATTGTCAAATTCATTTGAAAATGTATTTTGATTATCAATATCAAATTTAAACATGTTTTGGACATAAATTTAGGTTTTTGACACTTATGTCAAAAATCATGTCAAAAAGTGATTTTGAACCTCCGACTGTCAAAAACTTGCCAACCCTGCTTTTATCCCAAAATCATTATAATTAAGTGGTAGAGCAGATATTTTAAAACAATTCAAGTACAATTTATTTTTAAAATTTAATCTTGTCTAATTTATTTTGATATATTTTCAGCTACCAAAACATTGAACAGAGGGTTAGCAGAGGTTATTGTTATGGCTGCTGATGCAGTACCTTTGGAAATTCTTCTACACCTTCCCTTGCTTTGTGAAGATAAGGTATGCTTCATTAATTTCATTTCTCTAGTTACTTTAATAAAAATATTGACTAGACATTTTTCTGAAGCATTCCATGCAAATATTTTTTTTTTAAGTGCTAATATACAGTACAATAGGTTTAAAATGAAAAAGCAATCCTAACAATAAATTGTGCAATTTAAATACATATATTTTAACAGGAAAAATACTCTCAATTTTGTGTCAAACAATTTCTTTTAATGTATGTAAGGGACAGGTCTGTCATTTAGATTTTCCTAAAGAGAGGGGGATGGAAGGAGTGTGTATTCAATGTAAATTACACCAAGGAACACTCCCACTTCCGTGTAAACACATTGATCCCCCTAAGTCGGGGGAGGGAGGCAATTGACCCATCTTGAGCCCGCCTGGGTTTTTGATGGCCGAATACTAATGATAGCAATTTTTACACCAATTTAAAATGCAATGAGTTTGAATATTAAAATATTTTCATGGTCATCCTTCCCCCCTTTAAGTATCTTTACCCATAGTTTGTCACAACTGTTTTCTTTCTATTATATAAAAGTAACTTGATTTTACGTCTATCTATTGTTACCACTCTGTCAAAAATTTGATTCTGCAAATCCTGGTTTAAAAAATTCGCAAAATTTTAAAATGATTCAAAATAAGTTGATTTAAAATTTTTTGTTGTCAGTCTATGATGTGTACTCATCTTAGGGATCCTTTGGACTGTTCCTAACCAAAAACAAGTTGCACAACACTGTGCTATAGAAAAGGTAGTTCCACCCGAATGCACATTTATGGCTTGGCAGACATGACACAGATCATTTTGCTAACTTCTACCCTGCATTTATTATATATATATATATATATATATATATATATATATATATATATTAAACTCATTCACACATCGAATACAGATGTATTTTAGGAATCCAGAGATTGAATTCTTCAAAAATTACAACTACTTGGTATTGGCTGAGTACCTGATAAAAATTTGAACTAGTATTTACCAAGTACTCGGCACATCACTACTAAATATAACTAAATTTATTAATATCATTTTCTGATCTGTATAAATGCTTGGTATTGATTGAAATAGTTGCAATATTTGGTTAGTTTCTGAAATAAATGTATTAAATATGCACACTAGGGTGATTCAGAAATGTATGGAAAGAAATAAACTTTTTATTTTTGTGCGTCTTACCGTCTTATTTTGTGCCACTATATACACTGATTAATTGTGCAAAATTTTGACAAAATATATTAATATTTAGAGGTTGCTCAAACGAGTTGAAATTTCGCGATATTAACATAAACGTGTACGTAAATGATATCTATGGAAAAAAGTAGCCTTTGTATTTTTGTTCGTCTTACCGTCTTATTTAGGCCTTTATATACACTGAATTATTTGCCCAAAATTTTAGTAGACTATATATGAGCGATTCCATACCAAATCACCGAAAAAAAAAAAAGTTGGTCGCACGACCAACACGGATTTTTTTTTAATTTGGTACACAGATTGATGGTATAGAGGTATGAAAAAGCCCAAAAGGAAAGTTACCTGCTCCAATTATTTTCTGAGATACATGCCCTCAAAGTTTGTCCGCCACGTCAAAATACTAAAAAAGTGATGTTATTTAATCATTTTTTATAAAAAATCGTACTCATGCAAAATAAAAGTGTTAGATATCTATGGAAACTAGTTACTCCAGGCATTCTGAAAAAAAAATACTAGAACGTTCATAATGAAAATTGCCAAGGTACAGGGCTCTTTGAAGTTGTCACCACAAAAACTTGATTTTGCAGATTTTGCTAAAATTCAGGCATTTATTACAAAAAAAGGCAAACAAAACCAAAGGTTTTCTCACTTTCTGGTAGTGTACAGGTCCTCCCTGTAAATTGCTACGCAATAAATTTTTTGGGTTTCTCACTCCTTCTTGGAAATATTTTAGCTTAAAGATAAGCCGTAAGGCAAAAAATGCGTTTTTGGCCATTTTGGCAGCCATTTTTCTCATAAAGGGGGAGCAGTAGAAACTTTAATTTTTTTTTTAAACAAGCCACTGATATGTTAGCTATTCACAGGAAAAGAGTTTACTTTTGGTTATTTATCCCATTAAGAGATATCCTGCTGACAGTATATGCATGTTTTTCGCGACGACCATATGCTTTTGTTCCCCCTCTCATGGACTTAAAATTAATTAAACCAAAAAATAATGATATATTTATTATTAGCTGTATTATCTACCCAATATGTCATGAAATTTAATTTATTAAATCATTGAACAATAAATTAGATAATTGATGAAAAAAAGAAAAAGTATTTCTCTGATGCCTGAGCATTATGCATTCATAATTATAAAGCACTAAATACTTTCTTGAGAAATTAAATAACATAAATGAGCTCTAAATATTTATATTATAAGCAATACCCAATCTTGTGATTGGGATACTCCTGTTTTTAATTGAAGAATTTCTTGAATATCACATGAATATCAGGAAAATAAATGAGGTCTTTTCGTTTGATGTAGGATATTTTATGACAAATTTCATTTGATGGCCTACTAACTGAGCATGGTGATAAAGAGCTATTAATTTCAGCATCGAATTCCATTTTACCTTATTAACAGTTAAATATTTACAAAATAATTTAATAAATAATTTAATATAAAGCCATGCTTGAAGAATTAAAATTAGTGCAACTAATTTATTCCCATACTGATCTTTACAAAATTGACATGCGTTGAGCACTGATAAGAACTGACAAGAAAAAGTTTACTCACTAAAATATTAGTTCACAGATACTATAAAGCATACATTCTATTTTCCACAAAATAATACTGCAACAAAGAACAAGGGTATCCTCCTGTTTATAGCCATCAATCAGGAACATCCAATCACAAGATTGGGTATTGCCTATGAGATAAATATTCGAAGCTCCATTATTTTAATTGATTTTTCAAGAAATTCTTTAGTACCAACCCCTTTATACCCTTGTTCTTTGTTGCAGTATTATTTTGTAGAAAATAGAATGTACGCTTTATAGTATCTGTGAACTAGTATTTTAGTGAGTAAACTTATTCTTGTCAGTTCTTATCAGTGCTCAACACATGCCAGTTTTGTAAAGATCAGTATGGGAATAAATTAGTTGCACTAATTTTAATTCTTCAAGCATGGCTTTATATTAAATTATTTATTTAATTATTTTATAAATATTTAACTGTTAATAAGGTAAAATGGAATTCGATGCTGAAATTAATAGCTCTTTATCACCATGCTCAGTTAGTAGCCCATCAAATGAAATTTGTCATAAAGTATCCTACATCAAACGAAAAGACCTCATTTATTTTCCTGATATTCATGTGATATTCAAGAAATTCTTCAATTAAAAACAGGAGTATCCCAATCACAAGATTGGGTATTGCTTATAATATAACTATTTAGAGCTCATTTATGTTAATTAATTTCTCAAGAAAGTATTTAGTGCTTTATAATTATGAATGCATAATGCTCAGGCATCAGAGAAATACTTTTTCTTGTTTTCATCAATTATCTAATTTATTGTTCAATGATTTAATAAATTAAATTTCATGACATATTGAGTAGATAATACAGCTAATAATAAATATATCATTATTTTTTGGTTTAATTAATTTTAAGTCCATGAGAGGGGGAACAAAAGCATGATGGTCGTCGCGAAAAACATGCATATACTGTCAGCAGGATATCTCTTAATGGGATAAATAACCAAAAGTAAACTCTTTTCCTGTGAATAGCTAACATATCAGTGGCTTGTTTTAAAAAAAAATTAAAGTTTCTACTGCTCCCCCTTTATGAGAAAAATGGCTGCCAAGATGGCCAAAAACGCATTTTTTGCCTTACGGCTTATCTTTAAGCTAAAATATTTCCAAGAAGGAGTGAGAAACCCAAAAAATTTATTGCGTAGCAATTTACAGGGAGGACCTGTACACTACCAGAAAGTGAGAAAACCTTTGGTTTTGTTTGCCTTTTTTTGTAATAAATGCCTGAATTTTAGCAAAATCTGCAAAATCAAGTTTTTGTGGTGACAACTTCAAAGAGCCCTGTACCTTGGCAATTTTCATTATGAACGTTCTGGTATTTTTTTTCAGAATGCCTGGAGTAACTAGTTTCCATAGATATCTAACACTTTTATTTTGCATGAGTACGATTTTTTATAAAAAATGATTAAATAACATCACTTTTTTAGTATTTTGACGTGGCGGACAAACTTTGAGGGCATGTATCTCAGAAAATAAGTGGAGCAGGTAACTTTCCTTTTGGGCTTTTTCATACCTCTATACCATCAATCTGTGTACCAAATTAAAAAAAAATCCGAGTCGGTCGTGCGACCCCCATTCGGTGATTTGGTATGGAATCGCTCATATACATTTAGGAGTACTTCAAATTTTATGATAGTGGCACAATCGCGAACGTAAAAAATAATAATAATAAAGTTACTTTATTGTTTTTTATATCTCTGAAGAAAAAAAGCGTGCAATCGCAAAATGAAATATATCTCTAAAAAACCAATAAAATGCAGAAAAGTATGAAAACTAATCAAATAAGGAAAAAATATATAAAGCAAATTTAAATACATTAAATAAAAAGTAATTCGCTCATTAATTCTTGAAATACTTTTTAAGGTTACTTTTTTGCAACTTTGAAACCTTTTCTGTGTTTCTGTACAACTTAAAGACACTGTCTTTGTTTTTTGTCGTTAGTGATAGTCTTAATAAATGCTTCAATAACAGGGTTCCCACGGTCCTTAAAAGTCCTTAGAAACTCCTTATTTTTCATTTTGAAAAATAAGGGCCCTTAAAAGTACTTATTTTTGATTCAAGGTCCTTAAAATTATTTTTAAGTCCTTATTTTTCACTACTAGTAATTTAATGATATGAAATTGCTAGCAAGAGAATGAAAAAAAATATTCTTTCAGCTTTTCCTTTTACTTGCATTGTGATCCTGTGTTGAAATCTAAGCATTCTCAATGAGAATAAAGAAAACACGTGTATGTGGGGGGAACTGGGGTTGGTAGTTGTCTAGAAAATATCCACTCACTATTTGGAGTTTGAAAAATAGGGCAATTGAAAAAAGTATATAAACTAATAGATGCTTTAATAAGAAAAAAAAAACTTTTAGCTCTACAAATTTTTTGTCCTCTCGTATTTTTCAGTCTGTAATCCATAGCACAATGATTTATTTTAAAACTGGTGCTCAACCTTCTTTAACTCGAACCTCATATTAAGATGAATGTTGTATACCAGAACACTTAAGTCTAAAGAAGTCTAGTCATTTGAAGGTTTGACAAAGATCCTTCTAAACTAGTTCCTTCAAAACAAAATATTTTTAGAAGTAAATACTGACACGTAAATATTGAATTTTTCGATGGATTATTTTAATGGCGACTTTTTCCTGGAGCTTAAGCCTTTAGTATTTTTGATCTTTTTTCCTTTTGAAAGTTTTCTAAATAGTATTGCATACCTACCAACTCTTCCGGATTGTCCGGAAGTTTTACGGAATTTCATGTTTTTTTCCGTCTTTCCGGTTACGAGCAAAATCTTTCGGATTTTCCGTGTTTTGTGAGGAAAAAAATTGCATCTCGCCAATTTTGGCGCTAATGAGACTGTGTTTGAAGCCAAGCGGCCAAGGAATGGTTGCCATAGCGGAATTGCACTGTAGAAGACATTAGGCAAGTTTATGACGTCACTGAATGATACAGCGCATGACTGTGACTTCATTGGGATCCAATCCAATCCACGTGAGCGTCACGGCGTGCAATTAGCTGTTCGACGCCAGTTTACCATGTTTCTATCTTTATGTGAGTGTGTTGCTTCTGTTTCGCTCGTTTAATAAGATGAGTAAACGCTATTTACAATCATTTAAAGAAAGTTATACAAGTGATTACCCTTGTATTATACAATTATATTCTGGTCCGAAGTATGCATTTTGCAGCTGCAATTTTACGATTTGCTATTGTGGAAATAATGATGTTGTTACTCACTTGAAGACCAAAAAACATATTTCAAACGGAAAATGTGCTACTGAAAGCGCGTCTGTTGACAAGTTTTTCCAGAAGCAAAGTAGCGACGACAATGTCACTCGAGCAGAGTGTTTGTTTACTAGTTTCCTTGTGGAACATAATGTACCATAGACTGATTAATCGCTGCTGATCACGCGGGATCGTTATTTAAAAAAATGTTTCCGAAGTCTGAAGTTGCAATGAAATATTTATGCGGCATAACAAAAACTGCTGCAATTGTTAATGAGCTATCTAGAAACTACAAAGAGCAAACTGTTAGCTGCCTGAAGAAGTCTGCTTTTTCTCTGGCTAATGACGGTAGCAATGACAATATGGATGCAAAGTTGTTTCTTAAAGTTGTAATAATATACTCCAGTGCACATTTTTTGTGAGAGCCTAATTTTATATTACAAAAATTATGAAATTTGCTTCATAACTTCATAAACGAAGTATAAAAGTTTTCATGTAACAAATTTAAATATGAGTCCATTAAAACTGATTCCGATGCAAATGATTCCATTTTAATTTTTACTAAATCCTATAAGTTCAATTCATATGAAATTCATAATTAATTTTATATTAAATGAAAAGAGTAGGTTTAAAAAGTGTCTTGTTTGATTTTGTTTTGCATTAAAAATCTTCTGGATTAAAAAAAAATTTCTTCTGAATTTTTTTTGCTCAGAAGTTGGCAGGTATGGTATCGTAAATCATGAAGAAAGAAAATTACTAAAAACTTTTTTTAATTACTTAAAACTTAATTTATTAATACAATTTTTGCAACTATTTCTTAGAAACTAGTTTCTCAATGTTAGGATAATGACGTAAGCAGCTACATGGGTCAGCTTTGCAAGCGATAGGCACGAATTTAAAACCATGTTTTTCAACCCATGTTCCAGACATACATTTTGTCTCATTCGAACCCAATATTTATCATGCCAATCAATGCAATCAAATAAAAATATTTGTAATTGAAGACTTGCACATTTGTACTTTATTGCTTCCATTTGAAAATTTTAATCCATGTGCATCTGCATTGATTCAAGTAAAAAGTATCGTTGACTTTCACTAATGGTTATCTTAAATGTATTGAGATTTTTGGAAATAATATAACAGTCGCTCAGTTCGTTATACTTTGTCATAATTAATTTCAGCTCATATTTGCAAATCGTTTCTCAGATAGTTGAAATTTTCTTATCACAAAGCACATTCTTGACCCTCCCCGTAAACATTGTATCCAGTGAGTCATAGAAAATCATGGATTTCAAACTCCAATAGTAGCAGATATCTTGCATTTTGTAAAAGTTTGTGTTTGAAGTGTTGCATAAATCTCTTACACTTATCCAAATTATCTACATGCAATTATTTTTAATAAAAGATAATCTTCTTTGTGAAGAATTGTTCCGCTTAGACTATTTTGGAGGATGATTTTGGAAACTTCAGCATATCTGTCCTGAATTTGAGCCCCTAGATATGTAATTTAGGAAAGTGATTAATTCACTTTTACAAAATTTAGTTTTTATCTTAATTGTACCAAAATCTGAACTATACTAAAGTAAATAGAAATAGCATCAAATTAGAACTCCTCTCCTTGTATTGAAATCCGTTTCAGGTTTTTTTTCCTTGATAAAGATAGTAAATTGGTCCTTCTTTTACAGTGAACTCTCACTTATACGTCGCCCCATTTATGCGCCTTTTTCACTTATACGACGATTTTGAATGGTCCCAACACTTTCCATAGCAAAATAATGATAGTGTTATTCGTTTATGCGTCGCTCAAAAGATAAATATTTCACTTACGCGCCGAAAAAATTTATTTTCTTTAAAATATAAGCATTTTTCTTCACTTTCGTCTTTCATCTTTCACCTTTATTGCTCATGGAAGGCATTTTTTCCGCATGAACTAGAGTTCGGAAAGGGATAATTATTTATTATACATCGTTTTAAAGGGAACAGTTTTTAATTAGGTATGCTACAATTTTTGTTATCTCTTTATAATTGTCTTTACGTTACAGTAATTGCCAAACCGTAGTGATATGACCTTTTTCTATAGAAACATTCTTATTCATTCTCTCATTAGAACCTATGTTGCGTTTTAGTCCTTTAAATAGGCTTTGTCACTTATACGTCTCTCTCACTTATGCGTCTTTTTCTGTTGGCCCTCGGGCCGGCGTACAAGTGAGAGTTCACGTAACTTAAGGGGCAGTTTTTATAAGAGTCAGGCAGGTCAAATATATGCCATTTTTGATTTCGCTCAAAATTTTGCAATTTTCTTTGAATAATTTTAGAAAACACGTATTTTTTCTTTTTCTCCAAAAAATTTCTGAGGACCTGTAAAAATGAGTTGGTCCCGACTTAGTGTTTTTCCAAAATTTGGTTATCTCGGCTTTTTGAGCACCAATCAAAGTATTTTTTGCGATTACATCATTACATTACATTTAGTGTCCAAATCGAAATATGTTTTAAATTTTATAGATGATCGTCAGAGGCGGCCAAACTTCTCCGAAGATAGGGAAAAAGTAATGTTTGAGGCTTCCTAGCTTCCTGCACTGGGGTTCAGTAGCAATTTTCGCATGAAACCTAGTTAGTAATATATATATATTACTTAAATCGATCATTAGTTGCAAGGCTAATCCTCGGTGGGGACTAGAAATTCCCTTCTTGTACATACAGAAAAGAAAAAGTGCACACTTCGTGACCCTATATCTCAGTATGATGAGGTTCAACAGGGAACTTAATGAGTGTATTTCAAGCTAGAGTATGTGTATTTTCACAAACAAGTGACAGACCTATGGGGAAAATGTCCTGAAGGCTTATAAAGTTTCTCATTTTGAAGTGCATGTGTGAACGACGAATCTTGTAAATTGTACTCGAGTTATATGCTTTGTCACACACCAATTTGCATAGACATTGTATATTCTACTATGCCCCTCTCTAATTAAATCTCAATGATCACCGTTGTGCCAACCTTGGGGAGAGATCTAAAATCGAATGTATTAGTTGATTGAAAACGTAATAGTTCATTTTACTGTTTTGAAATACCTATTGTGTGCTTAAAAAGAAATTGCCCATATTTCTGTCACTTGTTTGTGAAAATACACATACTCTAGTTTAAAATACTTTCATCAAGTTCCCTGTTGACCTTCAGTGTACGGAGATATAAGATCACAAGTGCGCGCAACTAAGTAGATAGATATTTAACACATGCAATTTTCTCATCTTGAGGTGCACTTTATTAGCCTTCAGGACATTTGCCCATAGGTCTGTTAGTTGTTTGAGAAAATACTCATACTCTGGTTTAAAATACACTCAACAAGTTCCCTGTTGACCTTGTTGAGTGTGACCTTGTATGATGATACAGAGATATCAGGTCACAAAGTGTATGATTTTCCTTTCTGTATGTAAAAAAAGGGCTATCTTCTGTGACGTTTGGCAACACGATTCCCCGACAGGCAGCTATAAAATTTAAAATATATTTCGATTTGAACATTAACACTTTCCGGTCTAAGCCCGAGCTCAGCTCGGGGTGCCGTTTTTGTTGAAGATGAATAAGCCCGAGCTCAGCTCGGGGTCAAGTTTGAGCTACTGTTTCTCTGAAAATACGGATTTTTTTCGTTTCAATCCTTTTTAGATATTATCTATGGACCTTTTACTTTCTTAAAAAAAATAGATGGCACCACAAATCAGAATTAACTGCAGGAGACGCTATAGAATCGGGGCTTATACGAATTAGGGCAAGCGTGCAACAGTGCAAATCCGTGTTTTGAAATGTACCACACCAAAGCAAATTTTGCAAAATAATGTGTATTTGAAAATTAAATCTTTTTTTAAATATTTGTTCAAGATTTGGGTAAGTTTTTAATTAAATTTGTGCATATTTTCATGGTCAAAAATGATATTTTCCTATGCGGAACTTTTTTTTCAAGTTCCAAACATGCATTTTTCGACAATTTCTTACTAAATATTAATTGTTGTTTCACTTAAATAGGTCTTTCATCATGAAAGAAAACATTTTGAAGTATTTAATAAAATTAAAATTACCAACATTAACTTTTTTCAAGTATTTTTTAAAAAATCACGAAA